>BQKN01000314.1:109867-132191 GCA_022839385.1 Asparagus kiusianus
CTATCAATACTAATCACATCACCCTCTCAAGGGTTGGGGTATTACATCACTAAACTGGCGAGCCTCTCTAACCAGGAAGTCGCCGTTGAAGGAGGCGTAAAGAATACCACTCTGGCCCGGGTCTTCTCTATCAGAAAAAGTCACAGAGGGAAAAGGGACTGCAGAGAAAAGTTTGAAAACAGTTGAATAAAAAGGCTAACAGAGCAAAACCCTCGCTCTAAGTAGCCGCGGCAATGGTTGAGGCCATAAGTTACCGCGACAGCATACGCTGCCGCGCTTATCCGCGGAAGTACGTGCTGCCGCGGTAATTAGCACCCCTTGGTTTCAAAAAAAAAACCAAGGGTTTGAGCCAAATTCGTATTTTGGCCGTAGTACTTATCTTGATTAAACAAGATAGGCTAAATACCCATATTGGTATTTTAATTCAACCCCATTTGCCAACAAGGTATTTTAATTAGGAAATTCGGCGATAAGACATTTTAATTGAATAAAATTACCATTTAGGTCCTTTTTCTCGTCGGCGGCCACTTTTCCGATGAGAACTCATCACGTGCGTTGCACGTAGGGGTTTAATCTGTGTTTAAGATGCTGATGTGGCTCTGTTTTCTGACGTGGCAGGTAATTAACCCTCTAAAAACCAATTCCCACCCAAAATCGGGCTTGAAAGAGATGGAGGGGCTGACGGAGTTCATGTCAGGGGAGAGGGGGCTGAGGGCGTGGGCTGCAAGGGGAGGTGGCTATGGGTAGAGGTCGGCGTGGCGAGCGGAGGAGGCGGGGGCTAGTGGTTGGGCGAGGTGACAGCGGGTCGGCGCGGTGGCTGGTGGCTGTTGACGGCGGGAAAGTGAGAAGGGGATGGAGGCGGCGGTTCAGGGGAGAGTTGAGGAGGTGGCGACGTTCGGAGGTGATGGCGGAGCTCGTGGGGGAGGAGAAGGGGGTGGTGATGGTGGCGATGAAGGGGGAAGAGGCTAGAGCGGTGGGCGGTGTCGGACTTGGAGAGATGAGGGGGAGCTAGAGCTGGGCACGATGAGCGGCGGAGCAAGCTGAGGCTGATGGCGAAGGTGCAGGCGGCGGCATGGTTCGAGCTAGGCGCGAGCTTAGGTTCGGGTGTCATCGGAGTTCGGTGGCGGCGGTGGTGAAGAGGGGAGGCGGCAGTGATGGAAGAGGGGAAGAGGAGAGAGAGAGGCCACGTCAGAAAACAGAGCCACATCAGCATCTTAAACACAGATTAAGCCCCCACGTGCAACGCACGTGATGAGTTCTCGTCGGAAAAGTGGCCGCCGACGAGAAAAAGGACCTAAATGATAATTTTATTCAATTAAAATGTCTTATCGCCGAATTTCCTAATTAAAATACCTTGTTGGCAAATGAGGTTGAATTAAAATACCAATATGGGTATTTAGCCAAACAAGATATGTATTTTGAAGTGTCAATCCTCTCGGTGGAGGATGTCAACTCTTCCCGGATGCCCCTCAAAGGGGGCAAGCGAGGTTATACGAGCAAAAACAGTAAATTTGAAAGGGGGAAACGTTGAAAAGTCACCTCCAAACGAAGTGGCAGCGGCCTCCGTCTCCTCCGACTCCTAGGCCACCGATTTGCCCTTTGGAACCCTAGATCTCTTGGGTGACATGATGAAACTAGTTCGAGCAACAATGAAAGTTAGGGTTTTGAATGGGATTTCAAACAAGAGGAAACAAAACGAACTCAGAACACAAAGTATGAGTTCGGCTTTACCAGAGATCAAGAAGAACCAACCTTAACGATCAAAGAAAAGACTGAAGGAAGGCAGAAAACTGGGAATCAAGAAGAGCCGTTGAAACCCTAGATTTTGTTGGAACAAAATCACTCAAATCCAAAGAGAAGGGGAAGAGGAAAGCCAGAAAAAGCCTTTTATAGGGTATTTGAGGGGATTTCGAACTCAAGAAAGCGGGTAAAAGTGACCCTAAAAAGCCCAACAGCAGCCTTATAATGTCGACTGATCGAAACGGCGCGCGGCGGTCGATACTGTCGCGCTCAAGCGCGGCAGTATAGGCTGTCGCAGCAATTAACATTGTCATGGTCCATTCTGTCGCGCAGGAATATCATGCATACACAATGATCCCTTGGGTATTTGAACACATACATCTCCCACCGTGTTTGGAATACATATCCGCACACTCCGATGAGTATATGAGTATAAACTGCATCTCCTTGAACCTCCCAACGGCTCTAATTCAAGACTTCGACAACGGCCACGCGATAAACGCAGCACCGGAGAAATCTTAGCTATTCTACAAAGTACTGAATAGACTAGAAGATGGAGAAGTCAAGAATTGAAGTCATTCGCAGACCATTCTATGCAACTTCCTCAACAAAACACTGGAGAAATTGCAAGAAAAGCTTATCATATCCAAAGTGTCCCAGACTCCTCTCTAAAAACAATGAGTCTGAGATAATTTGGAGGGGGTATCTGTAAGCGTCAAAAATGCTCATAGATATCCAAATACAACTCAAGGATGAGAAAAGAACAGTGTATATACAACGATTAATACACCAACAAACAACCCTGTAGGCGTCAAAAAAATGCTTACAGACATCCAAATACCACTCAAGACAAAGAGAAGGCGGTAAACACCAGTCTCTTAATCAGAGGGGATCATTCAAAGGAAGCGAGACAACATAGAAGAACAATATACACATCATCAGGCAACACACTGCGGCGCGGCAGAACATGGTGCAGCGGCTAAGGCGCGACAGCCCATGATGCCGCGGCTAAGGCGCGGCAGCCCATGGTGTCGCGGCTTAGGCGCTGCAACCCATGGTGCCGCGGCCATTATAGGGAGATGCTACAGCGGTTACAATGCAGTTATGTGATGATTATTTGAAGTCCACGTGGCAGCGTATCAGAAATAGAACGTGTACTGACGTGGACAAGTAGTTAAACCACGAAAAAAGTGGTTAAAGGTCGTGGGAGAACGGTTTCAAGCACGATGAAACGTGCTCGTAACCGCCTCTTCGGCCGCGACAGTCTATACTGTCGCGCCAATAGCCGCGGCAATGTAGACTGCAGCGGCCAAAGAGAAATCACCTGATCAGTTATTTTGCCCCCGTTTCAACTGTTGTGCACTTAGACCCCTATAAATACCTCCCTAGACACGAAATAAAAGAGAGAGAGCATATTGGAGCAGAAGAGGCTTGAGCTTTTGAAGATTTTGAGGAAGAGAGAGAGAATTTTCACCCTTTGACAAGTATCATTTGGTGATTCCTAGAGATCTAAGCTCAGATTTGATCTTTGGAAGAGTGAACATCTTACATCAATAAGATATTCGCTGTAAATCCCTACTTCGATAAACGAAGAAATGATCTTTAAACAACCTCACGATCTTCGAATCGGTGGTCCACGAGCCAAAGCACTCCCGGCACAGGCAAAGTCCCACAAAAGCAGTAGTTGATAAATGACTATTGTGTTATTTTCTCGAATGTTGTAATTTTCGTTAAATTTTCATTGTAATCTCCTGTAAACGATTGAACTTTAAATGGAATCTGCAATGGAAATGACTATCGCTGAAAACAAACTGGCGACCACAGTGGGAGCCAGCGGCCTCGCTGCCGAGGCCGCAGTGTCGTAGCCGATCAAGATTATCGTCACTGAGGAGATCGAATACGAATTCGATCAGGTAAAATTCGAGGAGTACATGTCATCCTCGTCTTCAAAATCTTCCTCGCCGCGCAAGTGCAGGAGGATTTCATCTTCCAAGAAAGTTCCCGAGTCTTCAGTTCCGATGAAGGCCGCAGGTGAAGGTTCCTGCTCGATTGTTGTTAAGGAATCTCCCTGCAACATCTCTGCTCCAAGTGACTCCGCACCAGTTAAGGAGTCATTGAATCATAGCTCACCGGTGCTGACGAAGAGAGCTCGTCAGAGACAGCGCCAGCGCTGTGCTCGTCAATTGGCTAAGGCCATGCAACAAACCGACGGGGTCCATTACTATGCGGACCTAAAGTCGAGGAACCAGAAGACGGTTCAGTTGCCTCAAAGGCAAAACAATCATATTTCTGCACAACTTACGACGGAGGAATGGACCCTCGTTAAAAGGGCTCGTTCAACCCTGAAGGAACGAATACAAAAGTGCAAAGTAAATGCCGCACGCACCCGTGCACTTCGTCAACAAGCTCAGAGAAACAAGAAAGAAAGGATGTCTGAAGAAACATCGAAGCACTGTAAAATTTGGGTTCCCAAGACTGGAAATGCCAAAAAATTACAGAACGATGCAGTCCCTAACCGCGGCAGCCCACACTGCCGCGGCAATTTATACGACCGCGGCAGTCATGGCTGTCGCGGCAATCTGCTCAACCGCGACAGTTCTGACTGTCGCGGCACTTCATTTGGTCATGATGGTAATCTCCGTCGTAAAACCGCATCGATACCCGATCCAGTCCCTTCTACTACAACAGCGTCTGCTGCATCACCAGTGAAACCCTGGGTTAGCCCAGATTTGTCCAAGTTCAAGATTACCATGGCGGATCGCCTTGGTCCCTCGGTTGACGATCGAGGCAAAACCCCGGTCAAAGAAAATCCGAGTCCATCAAATAAACCCTTAGTGGTTTCCTATACAGGGGGTCGCAAACACCCTCCTGTCAGAATTAATCCGGTCCAAGACAAGAGAATATCAGTTCATGATCGTCTAGGACCTATGAAGACTCCACACCCGCAAGGGGGTGTATTTAAAAATTTAACCTTGGATCGCCCAGAAGCGACGACTAGTCGTCCTGTGCATGTTAACAAGGTTCCCAAACAAAAGATAGGTTGCTCAAATTATAATAATGATGAGCTGTACTATCAAAATAACAATTCGAGAAAAAGAATTATCCGAGAAGATGAGTCTCATTGCGCTTGTGAGAGACTTATTAAAGCGGTATTGACGGAATGCAGTTGCTCAGAAGCAAGAGCGAAACGTGTTTCCGTATTTCAAAGACTGTCTACAGAAACGCCAAAACCCAAAGTGAGGCGCTTCAACAAGAAGAAACCTGCAATTCAACAAGATAAATTCCCTGAGGTCACTATTAACATGACCAGCAGAGGAAAACAGCATTTAATCAACCCTGACCCTGATTTCTCTTCAGAAGGAAGTGTTGAACGGGGTCTTTCTCAAAGAATGGCGCGGTTGCAACGAAGGGCCAACCGGCGCCGAGACTATAAAAAAATGCATGAAGGATTATCGTCGGATGAGGAATTATCAGACACTTGTTCTGCTATTGCTTCAGACGATACCGCGTCCAGTGTAGGACGACCCAGAGAATCATTCGCCATCACACCGGATCAATTGGCTCAGATACTACAGGAAGCGTTAGCCAAACAACGCGAGGAGATTAGAGATGAGATCAAGACGGAGATGGAGTTGACAATGCAGCAGATGCGAGATTTGCAAGCTCAACTACACCAACCGGAGTCAAGCCAGAAAGCAGAATCCAGTCAACGCAACGTTATACGCAGACGATGATAAAGAAGATGAGACAATCTTTGCTGATCCTCCTCCCGATAAAGACAATTCTGGAAGCGGTCCATCGATATCAACCACTCAACCTCCTCAAATCTATGTGAAGAAGGATGAGGAAGAAGACAAGAAAATGCAGGATCTTGAGAGAAAGGTCAACGCACTGATGACAGCCTAAGAAGTGAAGAAAACGGGCATTCCATATCCATACCCGAGGGAGTGGGATCTGATTCCTTATCCCCCAAAATTTAATTTGATTAACTTTACTCCTTTTGATGGCAGGGGTTCACCAACTCAGCACTTGATTTATTTCAAGTCACATCTCGGCGCAATATCAGGAAATGAAGCCCTGATGGTCCGGTCATTCGTAGGAACCCTCCGTGGGTCTGCCTTCGATTGGTACCGACGCCTGAAACCCGGAAGCATCACTAGCTGGGGAGATATGGAAGAATTGTTCCTTACTAATTTCTTCGACGACGACACGGAGGTCTCCATTGGCACGTTGTTGGACGAGAAGCAGAAGAACGGGGAGTCGGTCGACGTCTTCGTCAAACGATTCCGGAACAAAACGGTGAATTGCCGAGATCCACTCACGGAAGAATTCATCCTACAGACATGTCACAATAACTTGTCTTTGGATGTATTAGAGGTTATGGGAGTTGTACCCTCTAAAACTTGGAAGGAGTTGAAGGTGAGGGGTGAGCAAGCTGAACGGTTTCTCAAGAGAAGGAATTTGGAGAGAGGTCAGCCGTCAGCCAATAATCAAAATCAAAAACAGAACTTCAATCCTCGAGGCAGAGGAAGGGGGTCAGTAGCCGCTGTAGACGCGCATCAAACGTCTCAACAGCCGTCGCAACAACAACCGCAGCAGTCATCATTCCAGTTGGCGCCGACTCAAAATCAACAGCCTCAGAAACAGTTTAAAACCTCTGAGCCTAGATTCCCGAAGGAGTATTCATTCAAAGATGATGAAGTTCCAGTTATCTTCAAGTATTTACTGGATAACAATAAGATCAAGCTTCCACCGGTCACAAACCAAGAAGAAGCGAAGAAGACTAATGACCCAAAATATTGTGCATATCACAGGAGGGTCCACCATCCCACTAAGGCGTGTTATGTCTTGAAAGACAAAATACAAACCTTAATTGATGTTGGTATTGTGACACCGAAGCCAAAGGAGAAGAAAGTAGGTGCAAACGCGGTCTCTATTAGCTTCGGATCGGTTCCTTTGTCCTGGTTTCAAGCTGAACCAGTATCAAAGGTCAAGATGTAAACTATCAACGATGACCCTCATGGACCGCGTCAAAAGGGACTTGTATCACACACGACCCCTAACGGCAAAATCCTTTGGGTTCATCCAGATTTGCTTGAAGATGAACAGTGGACGATATCCACGTCGAAGAAGAAGTTGAAAGGCAAGGGAAAAGAGAAGTCCTGTTACGGAGCCTCGGCGATTCCTGAGAAGGACGATGAAGAGATAGCAGCTTTACCACTTTCTGATGAAGAGCAGGAGGTTTTCGCTACTAGAGGTGGAAACAAATATCATTACCAGTATCCTGAATCTTCTAATCCAAACGGTAAAACTCTTGCAGAACTGGGGGTGGTTACGACCCCACCCGTAGCAACCGAGAAACCTCAGAAAGTTGTTAAGCAGAAAGAAAAAGAACATCAACCCAAAGAGGTTCAACTTCCGAAACAGCCTCGTTTCAATCGACCGATTGGACGAGATAAACCGGAAAGTTCGAATACTCCATACCGCTTCGATGTCATGACTCAATTAGCTAATATCCCAGCAAGGATCACGCTATACGAGTTGTTGCGCCTCTCGAAAGAAACCAGGGAAACCTTACAAGAAGTATTGGCTGATTCTGAGGTATTCCTCACTCAGATCAAGCCAACTCCGAAAAAGCCAGAGTCATCAGTGCAGCATTGTAATCTGGCAACCACCAAATTTTCTTACATTGCTTTCACAAAAGAAGATATGCAAGTTAAAAATTCGAAGCATGATAGACCGTTATATTTCACTGGATATATCGATTCGAGCAGGGTCAACCGGATTCAAGTCGATCCGGGTTCCGCTGTCAGCATCATGCCACTTCGGTTGATGTACCACCTCGAAATTCCCGCCAGCAAGTTAGCTTCCACAGGAACGGTTATATACGGGTTCAATACTAGTGGGTCAAGACCGTTGGGGAAAATCCGGGTAAAGTGTCAACTCGGAGATTTGAAATCTGAAGTCACCTGCTATGTGATCGATACGGAGACTTCTTATAACTTACTGTTAGGTCGTCCATGGATCCACGGTAATCTTATAGTTCCCTCCACCCTCCATCAGTGTTTGAAATATGTCGACACTAATGAGGAGGTCAAGACGGTGGTCGCGGATAAGCAACCATTCAAGGGGTTAGAAAATTACTTTACTGATTCCCTTCTTTATGGTGCTGAGTCCGATACGGAACCATCGGCCCATGGCACGAACAGCAAAGAAGAAGCTGATACCGAAGCCGGGTTCGATTACAGTGAAGGTCTTGTACTAAATGACATTGAACCTCTTGTAATCGATCTTGACGGTGATGAATCGTCGGACGAAAGTTGTAACTGGCAACTTGCCGATGAAGTAATAAATAATGACTTAGAATACTCGTATTATCTCGATAATGTAATGCAGGGATTGTATGATAATCCTAATCTACACATGCCACTTCGCTCGTCTTGCACGACGACGAAGTATCTGCAAAATTCACTCGGGACAACGGTAATCCTACCTGCAAAGACGGGGTGAGAATGAAATAATTTTTGGAAAAGGGGATCCATCCCTAACTCCGGATCTTTTCTTGGACAGCAACTCAGATGAGGAAAAGCAGGGGTGACATTTCGCTCGGTATAGTTCACAAGCAAATGATTACATGGAGAGGCAAGGCTATGACCTCTCGCTCGGTGAAGGTCTTTATTTTGGTCAAGGAGTCAGGGTTCCACCTCGTTCTACCTATGTACCAAAAGAAAAGCCGGATAATTATTACACTCATAAAAGAGGTCTAGGTTATACTTCGTCATCCGATGACGAATATTGCCAACAGATCATTAGCCAGCTGAAAAATAAGAGCGGGCATTCATCTGATACTTCAATGTGGGACGCTGACGTAAGCATTGGAGAGAAATTCAAAGCTTTAATGTCGAACATGGCGACGGTTGATCCTTCTACAACTGAAGAAGACGACCAGTTGCCTATTTGGGAAGATTCCTGGATGCATTACATGAATATCCAGTACGGAGATCGATTAGAACAAAGAGAACCTCCTACTGAAGATAAAGTAGTCCAAATTAATATGGGTGACGAAGTTAATCCGAAACCTATATTTATCAGTGGTGATCTTCCACCGGATAAAAAAAAGAAACTAATCGCCCTCGTTAGAGAGTATATCGACGTTTTCGCTTGGAATTACGAAGATATGCCGGGACTCGACCCTAATGTAGCAATGCACAGCCTTAACATAAAATCGGATGCTAAACCTGTCAAGCAACAACAAAGACGGTTTCGTCCACAAATTATGGAGGCAATAGAAACTGAAGTCAAGAAATTAATCGATTCAGGTTTTGTCAGAGAAGAACAACACCCTGATTGGTTAGCCAATATCGTTCCGATTCTTAAAAAGAATGGGAAAATCAGAATTTGCATTGACTTCAGAGATCTGAATACTGCTTGTCCTAAAGACGACTTCCCTCTACCAATTACGGACGTCATCATTGACAACACATGCGGATTCGAGAGAATGTCATTTATGGATGAATTCTCTGGGTATAATCAGATCAAAATGCATCCGGACGATGAAAAGCATACAGCATTCAGAACACCCCTTGGTGTCTTTTGTTATACTGTTATGCCGTTCGGTTTGAAGAACGCCGGTGCTACGTACCAACGAGCCATGACGAAGATTTTTCAAGAACACATTCGGAAAACCGTCGAATGTTATGTCGATGACCTGGTCGTTAAGAGCCGTGATAAAAACGACCACATTAAAGATCTGAAGACGATGTTCGATCTTATGAGGAGCCATCAGCTAAAAATGAACCCGACTAAATCCTTCCTCGGAATGTCGAGCGGTAAATTTCTTGGATTCGTCGTCACCACAAAAGGTATTCATATCGATCCTGATAAAGTGAAGGCGAGTCATGAGCTGCAACCTCCGAGAAATCCTAAAGAACTCAGAGGATTACAGGGTCGATTGGCATATATCCGTCGGTTTATATCAAATCTGTCCGGAAAATGTCAACTGTTCTCTAAACTTGCGAAGAAAGGCGTGTCGTTCATTTGGGATGAAGCATGCCAAAAGGCGTTCGAGGATATTAAAACATATCTAGCGAACCCACCTATTCTCGTTGCACCAAAATCGGACAGACCGTTTTTGATTTATGTCAAAGCGACGAGCCATTCGTTAAGTGCATTACTTGCACAAGACGACGATAACGGTCACGAACAAGCGGTATATTATCTGAGTCGCACACTGGTAGGAGCTGAATCTCGATATCTGATGATCGAGAAGGAATGCCTTGCTTTAGTATTTGTAATCCAGAAAATGCGACATTACTTAGTCGGACAGACCATTTATGTTATTTCCAACATAAACCCTATCCGAGTATTCATGACCCAACCGGCATCCATAAATTGGCGTTTAGCTAGGTGGGCTTTACTCTTATCGCAATACGACTTGTACTTTAAGCAACAAAAATCAGTTAAAGGACGGGCTATTTGCGATCTTTTGGCGAAAAATCCCACAAAGGATGTAGTCGAATTATACGACGATCTGCCAGATAAAACTCACGAAGTTAATACCACTTCACATCAACAAGTATGGCAATTATACTTCGATTGGGCTTCTCGCGCAACCAACGTGGCGAGCGCACCCGGATGTTCTAAAATCTCCTCAGGAGTGGGGGTCGTTTTAGTTTCCCCGAAAAAGCATGTCTTGCCCAGAGCATATTCATTGACCAAACTATGCTCTAATAATGTGACCGAATATAATGCATTGATAATCGGACTCAATTTTGCCAAAGAGCTGGGGGTCGAATACCTTGAAGCTTTTGGAGATTCTCAACTGGTAGTTAATCAAATACGAGGAGAGTATGAAGTTAGACATCGAGACCTGATTCCATACCATCAGGTGGCCATTAAAATGGCAAACTCGTTTGAAGGATTTTTCATCGAGTATGTTCTACGTCTCCAAAACGCGTACGCAGACGCATTGGCGGCATTATCTGTATCTTTGGCTTAACCTCCCGAAACAGAGCAGTTAATTACAGTGAGGACTCACCAGCTTATTGTTCCAATCTACGATTCGAGTGTTAAAGAACCATACTCAACAGGAGTTGAACCCGAAGTTCGAGATTGGCGCTTTCCCATTATCGACTACGTTCTACATGGTATATTGCCTGAAGATGTAAGAGAAAGGGAATCGATACGGCGAAAAGCACCGAGATTTTACTACAATGTCACAGCGTAAATGTTGTATCGACGATCGTATGATGGTCTTCTACTCCGTTGTCTATCCGGCAAAGAAGCGGAACAAGCACTCAAAGAGGCGCATCATGGGATATGCGGTGCACATCAGCCCGGTCCTAAACTCTGTGATCGACTTAGGAGAATCGGATATTACTGACCAACTATGGTAAAAGACGCAGTCGACTACGCATGACGATGTGAAGTGTGTCAGTTACATGCAAATTATATGCACCAGCCTCCTGAGTATTTACACCCATCGGCGACATCATAGCCATTCGAAACTTGGGGAATGGATATAGTAGGTCCTATTTTCCCACCTTCGGTTAAAGGGGATCGTTTTATCCTGGCAATCACCGATTATTTCTCGAAATGGGCAGAAGCAGTTCCACTTAGAGAAGTAAAGACGAGTGATGTTATCAAATTTATTAAACATCATATCATATATCGGTATGGTGTTCCAAGACGAATAGTGCACGATAATGGTCCTCAATTCGTGAGCAACGCGTTCATCAAACTCTGCAACAAGTTCGGGATCAAGGACGTTTCATCAACCGCTTACAATTCCACAGCTAACGGATTGGCCGAAGCTTTTAATAAAACTATCATCAAAATTCTGGCGAAATTGGTGAAAACCAATAAACGAGATTGGGACGACAAACTAGACGAAGCCCCATGGGCCTATCGCACAACTGTCTGTACGCCAACCGGGACAACCCCGTATGCCTTAACATATGGGTGTGAAGTCGTTCTTCCATTGGAAATACAAATCCCTTCCCTCCGTATCGCTCTTGCGACGGAAATGACGACGAAAGAACATCATCAGAAACGTCTCGAAGAATTAGAGATGTTAGATGAAAAACGCTTGGAAGCTCAGCAACAGATTGAGTTTTATCAAGCTAGAATTTCCCGGGCTTTTGATAAAAGGGTCCGACGCCGAAGTTTTAAAGAAGGAGATCTGGTTCTCGCTGTTCGAAGACCTATGATTCTCACCTCTAAGAAGAAAGGAAAATTTGAACCTAAATGGGAAGGGCCGTTTGTGATAGAAACAGTTTATTCAAACGGTGCATATCGCCTGATTACTCAGGATGACAGCAAATTAATGATGCCAATAAATGGAAAGTTCCTGAAGAAGTATTACCCGTAATACGTTCAGGATAACCTATGTAAAACGGGAAGTTCCTAGAGAATCCTGTACAGGATATTTCAGGATAACCCGATATCAGTTGATTATGCTAAATGAAAACTGATCATGTGAATAGTTTATTCTTAATTGTTATAAAAATGATTAAGATTCTCTTACTATTTTTGTTGAGATGAGATTTAATGACAGTAATCTTTCCTCACAAAACCCTATAATGCGATCATGGAAGGGGAAACTCGATGATTCGTAACCCTGCACCATGAAAACCCCATCAATCAGATCGACCAATGGTCGTCAGTCCGTATCAGTCGACAAGTTATTTCATGTCGAATCCTTATGTTTAAAATCAAAATTTCCCACCGAATAGTTTGTGCAAATCAACAAAATCATTGTTATTTGTACCCTATTCCTATTCCTCATTTGGTCAAACCTTACTATAGTTAGGACCAAAATCAAAATCCCCTCTCGATTCGTTACATGAACGAGAGATCCACAAATTGAATGATTAAACCTTTGAACAGTCAGGATCAATTCAACCCCCACTTAGTCAAACCTTACTACAGTTAGGACCACAACCAAAATCTTCTTTCGATTCGCATTGTGAACGAAAGATCCACTTTTGAATTGGATAATCAAACCTTATGACAGTTAGGGTTATTCAAACCAATCCGGATTCTCTAAGTGAAGATCCCACTCTGAGTTTCCTTTGTACTAGGAGATAGAATATAAAATTCTTCCTCTCCGATTCTGGGTTTATCTCTACCAACAAACAAGAGACTAGGAGATAGAATATAAAATTCTTCCTCTCTGATTCTGGGTTTATCTCTACCAACAAACAAGAGACTAAGAGACGGAATATAAAATTATTCATGTCCAATTCCGAGTTTATCTCTACCAACAAACAAGAGATCGAGAACTGGAATATACAGTTCATTCTTCACAAATTTGGGTTCGTTTTCATACATAGAAACTGTAACCTACTCACACTTTAAAATCCATGTCATTCGTACATGGGGATGTCCCTTATTAGAGATAAGCATACATCTAACACATGTAGCCTACATATTCAATATTGTAGTTTAAAGTCTAAAAGAGTTTAAATCTTTTAGCCCAACGTTATACGTGAAACGGACTTAGATAATTCACGTACTAGCCCGATTCAAACGGTAATCGGTAAAGGCATATCAAATCCGTTGATGGCTGAGGATTTGCCAAAAATCCTATAAGTATTATGGTTATTTATCCCAAACAAGAGTGAATAATCGTAATAAAATCTCAATGAGCAAAAGAGTTCACTATATTTACCAAAAGAGTTCAAATAGAGCTATGGAAAATATATGTTCTCAAATTACAATAATTTGTAATGACGGAGTTGATCCTCTAATCGGGTGAGCTCTGTCACATAAGCTAATTCAAGCTCAGGTATCAAGTTAGCTTTAAAACTTTCTTCATTAACACCTTGAATTCTGGCAACTTCTTGTTCTTTGTCAGCAAAAATCTTGTCCTGAAGATTCAGCTGCCGGAGTGTATCCACCTCAGCTTGAGTTACCTCCACTAGATCAGATTCCAAAACTTCATAAGCATCCCTAGCTTTGGAAAGTTGCTCCTCCAATTGGACTATCTCTGCCCGACGCGACTCCAAGTCACGATACAGGTCTACCTTGATTTGTGTCTTCGTGGCAGCACTCAATCGGAGTTGATTAATGCGAGTTTTCAGCATTTGAAGTTCAGATTCAGCGGATTTCTGAGAATCACGCCATGCCTGTAGTTTCAGGTCCATTTGGGAAGCAATGTATGAGGGCACGCCATTAACACGAAAGCTCTGCAACTGTTCAATATTTTGTTTAAGATCGACTAAATAAGCTTCAATTGAGTCGGATAATTCAGCGCATCCATGTTCTCTGATTCCTGATACATGATGATCGAGATATTTCTTAAAATGTTCAAAGGATGAACCTTTAAGGAGAATTCGATCAACCACGATGTTTAAGAAAAGGACAAAGCTTTGGACGTCAGCGCAAATGACAGCTTTGTCCGGATCTTCATCTGCCAATAAAGCTCGAATACGATCGGACAGTGATACAGAAGGAGCTACAAAGTGAACAGACGAAATAAATATAAGATATACAAGCCCACGTATAACAGCGAACGGAAACATGTTACGTTCATTAGAGAATTTAATAACTGAGTTACCTTGGCTTGGCAAGACTGCAGCAGGCTCTACAACAACTGGGAGTTGTTCAGAAACAACATTCGTCTGTTGATTCATTACATCAAACGGTTGTTCACTTGAAATCCCCAACGGCTTCGGATCCGGGTCTGTGAATCCTTGAGGAACAATTTCTACAAAAGAGAAAGAGATGAATCAATATTCTATTCGATTAATCTAACCTCGAAGCACATCAAAGATGAGACGTACCAAGTTGAGCCGAAGTTGCAGGAGGTTGCTCTTCCACGGTAGCTTTTGATCCTCCGGTTTCATGAACAATTGGAGTCGGATCGGAAGTTACAACAGGTTCAGCTTCGACAATATCAGAAGTCAAAGGAACGGTAGTTGATGATTCAACTGCAGCTGGAGGACCTGTCAAAAGTAGAAAACCCAGGCCTTCAGGTTGATCACATTCACCAATGATGGTAGACGCATCAACTTCATTCGTTGGTCCTACGTCTAAAATTCTTATTTTAGTCATCAAAAGATAAGAAATAAAGTTTAATTAAGGACTTAAGTCCGAAAGTATATACCTTCCGACGCATCCACTTCAGTTGAATCAACTAAAGTAGTTGGTCCTGCAGTAGCAGCCGGATATGGAGTCGATAGTAGATCGGAGATGTGTTGGTGATCATCTTCGGAGATATCAAGGTTAAAATCCTGTTCGTTGAATTCCCCAATCTCCATATCATGAGCAATTTCTTGATCTTTTGGCTCATTAGCCGGAATATCTTAAGATTAGAAAGACCCGTCAGTACATATATAAGGAATATGAAGGAATCAAGGCAAATGAAACTAAGGTTACCTTCGACAACAGTTGCGAGGTCAGCAGCGCTACTACCCGCACTCACCTCCTTTAGTTTGACTAAAAGAAGATAAAGCGCACAAGTTAGTAGAAGAGGAACACGTTCCGATTCATTTATTTTCCAAAAATATCCCCCAAATGAGGAAGCACATGTACCTGTCGTAGTGGTTGGGGAGGTCGGTGCAACAACTGGAGGAACAATAGTGCCCATGCTGACGGGTTCTTCACTCATCGTTCGGTGTACTTGCTGAGTGAAGCTTGATTCGTCTACATCCATTAAACCAGGAGAAGAGGGTTCTGCCATGATTTCCCCTTCTTCTTCTGGCTCAACTACAATAACAAAAAGAATAAATAAAATTCTAGATTTAAAAAGATAAGTTGATGAAAAAGAGACAATAAAGAGAGTTTACCCCTCTCGTCAACTGAAAAGTCATGAGGGATCCCTTCTTCGCGTAAGGGAGAAAGTTGACGTCGCCGGTGGGCAGTCTTCTTAACCCTCTTTGGTGAGCGAATATCCTTGGGAGCTTCTGAGCCTTCATGACGAAATTTGGTACGCAGCTCAGTTCCTTGAGCAGGGTGGGGTTGAGTTTCAGAAGGAGCAGGAGGCCGAGACCTCTTCCTACCAATAAGCGGAGCAACGTATTCTTCCTCTTCTTCTACTTCCTCCTCCCGCGCAGGCCATCTAACAGTCATCCTATTGGAGGACGACAAGGGAATATTTTTCTCCATCATTTGTATGCCTTTTGAAGGAATACCTGGGGACTGAGGTGAAGAAGCCCGACGAGTTCTGTGGGCCACAGGAGAAGAAGGAATGTTGGCTTCTGCTTCACCTCGTGTCTCATCCTCCTCACTGGATGTCTCAAAATCGTCACTCTCTTCAGAATCAGCTGCTTGTTTTCCTTTACGAGAGGACATAGCAGGCTCCTTTCCTTTTTTAGAAGATACAATTCTTCGAACCACGGCTTCTGATTCTAGTTCGGAGAGTTTCTTCTTCGGAACAGGCGTGTTAGCAGCTAAAATCCATCGGCAATAGAGGAAAGTTAAATGAAGAGCAGGCTCAGCGACGGGCAAACTAAACTGAGCTTCAGTACAACCAGCAATATTCCAGAACCAGGCCCGCACTCCATCGATAAGGCCCCCGCAGGTCGTTAACCATTTGTTGGGATTCCCAACATATATTTGATTGTAGCCGAATTGTCACGCAAATCGGCAAGGAAAATAAGGCTCGATCCTGCATAGATTCCTCGACCGAAAAATATTATAACCTGGCCGGATGTTCACGAGCCAATGGAAACTACCCATGTCGAGAGAGGTCCTATTAGTCCCAGGCATCTCCTCATCAACGAGTGTGTCATTATACGCACCGGAAAATCGAGGAAAACACTTATAAAATTCCCAACACTTGGCGTTCTTAAACTGCCTCACCCTATCAGGCCATTGTCGGGAGGGATTTAGCCACTTACACCCTTCCAAGAGCTACAGCAGAGGAACTTCTGGATCAGACACGTCAGGTGCTGACATCATGTCTGTTCGATGGAGGACTAGCCACGCCATTAAATATGTGTAAGGCAATTCGACGCTCGACAATAGAATCTTGATCGAAGGCTCAGCATCCATTTTTGTAAAAGTGCTGGCTAGGTTACGCAAACCGCTATGGATATCAGCTATCATGGCGGAAAGTAAAGATAACCTAGCTCCGACGGCTAATTGTACAGCGGGAAAAAGGACCACAAGAGGAAGCGCCTCAGAAGACTGATGTGGCACGACACATTTCTTTAGCCATATCGCCAGAAAACCAGAAAGGAGAGTCTCAGGCCTCATTCTCTTCGTGGATTGCCACAAGAAGGTGCTGAACTTTGTGCCCCTGAGAAAACCACCCTCAGATGATTCGGTTCTATAAGATTGAGCATTAATCTTGGTAATCAACCTATTGACATCAGAAGGAGTCAGAATAGGTGATTCACAGACATCTTCACCAGTCGGGCTCTCGAGATTCTGGAATAAATAGTCGGCGAACTGTTTTAAGCTGACTCGAGCCGCCTTCTTACTCTTCACCTCAATCTTGGCTATCGCTGTCTGGTAATGACAAGTTAACTCCCAGAGAATGTCATAAGCAGGAGAACCAGCCTTCTTCATCTTCATAAGCTGACGATTATTGGGAAAGTATTCTTGATAAGGAGTATTCCCCGGTGGCAATCCGGACACTTTCATCATCTCGTGGAGCGGAAGCCCTAATTCCCCATACTTGGTAAAAAATATATTGGTCCCCGTATTGTAAAACTCGAACAAAGCGAGAAAGTGATCTACACTTACGGGAAGACCATGCATACTGGCTCGGATTGGAGTGTATAACCACGAGTTCCTTAACTCCTAATCCTAACGATTAAGTACGTATTTGATCATTCTAGCCCACCATTTATCTGGAAGAGAATGAACCCATCCGTAACATCTAAACCTTGGAATAGGGAATTCTCTGCCAACACGAGCGAGTCTATTCTTTACTGTGCTAGCCTTAATCATCAGTTCATTTTGGGGCCCACTGTCTGGTCCAAGTATCCCCGGGTGAAGACCACGAATAGTGTGCCTACCGCTGGAGCCAGGAGCGCTGATGTCTTTACCCACAAACCCGCAATGAACGCGTTCATGGTCATCTGTCAAGTGCCACGACATCTTCCTCGAAACTGCTAAATTCCTTAATTGCAGCATTGAATACTGTCGTGGGAACGGGGGAATGAATAGAAAGTCACCTTCATGCTGATTCAACCAAATTTCAGGATCACGGCAAAGATTATCTGGGTCTTCAGTCGAATCCCCGAATAAATAATCAGGCTTTTTTAACGGTTCGGTGGAGTCTCGAATCGGAGTTAGAGGCGAGTCAGTCAGCAATGCTCGCAGGGTGCGACGACCTCCTTCACGAACTAATTCAGGGACACCATTGTCACAACCCTCGCTAAATTGGCGGACTTCTCTAACCAGAAAGTCGCCTTTGAAGGAGGTATGAAGAGTACCGCTCTGACCTGAGTCCTCTCTATCAGAGAAAGCCGCAGAGGGAAAGGGGACTGCATTGAAAAGTTCGAAAACATTTGAATAACAAAGGACTAACAGATAAAAAAAACCCCGCACTAAGTGGTCGCGGCAGGAGTTGCTGCTGCACGTTACCGCGGCAACATACACTGCCGCGCTCAGTCGCGACAGTACGGGATGCCGCGGTAACTGGACAGCAATTCCAGATTTCAAAAAATCACAAGTTTGAGCCAAATTCGTATTTTTGGCCGTAGTACTTATTTTGATTAAATAAGATATGTATTTTGCAGCGTCAATCCTCTCGGTGGAGGATGTCAACTCTTCCCGAGTGCCCCTCAAAGGGGGCAAGCGAGGTTATACAGGCAAAAAAAACATCAAGTTTAAACAAATAGAGAGTTGAAAAGTCACCTCCAAATGAAGTGGCAGCGGCCTCCACTTCCTCCGAGGTCTGGACTGAAGATTTGCCCTTAGCAACCCGTGATCTTTTTGGGGACATGATGAGAACTGATCCAAGAAAGAAAAGGTTAGGGTTTTGAATGAAACTTCAAACAGAAATCGAAGCAGAACTCTAAAATACAACGCATAGGTTCGGTCTTACCAGAGAACAAGAAGAATCAAGCACGAGAAAGGAAAAGACCAAAGAAAATCTCAGATTTGAGAAAGGAACTTGAAACCCTAGATCTTGTTTAAGCAAATAACACCCAAATATGAAGAGGTGGAAGGGGAAAAGCCAGAAAAATCCCTTTATAGAGTTTTGGAGGAAGTTTCGAACTCAGAGAAGCGGGTAAAAAATGACCGAAGAGGCCCGACAGCGGTCTTATAACCCGACTGGCCGAACGATGCGCGGCACTCGATGTTGTCGCGCCCTAGCGCGGCACTCGACGCTGTCGCGCTCATGCGCGGCACTCGATGTTGTCGCGGCAACTGACGTGGTCGTGATCTGCTCTGTCGCACAGGAGTATCATGCCTACACAATGATCCCTTGGGTATTTGAACACATACATCTCCCACTGTATTTGGAATATATATCGCCACACTCCGATGAGTATATGAGTATAAACTGTATCTCCTTAAACCTCCCAATGGGTATATGAGGTTAAACTATTTCCCAAACACTCCAATATAGTATACGAGTATAAACTATTTCTTCATTCTTCGACGGCAGTTCTAATTCAAGACTTCGACAACGGCCACGCGATAAACGCAGCACCGGAGAAATCTTAGCTATTCTACAAAGCACTGAATAGGCTAAAAGATGAAGAAGTCAAGGATTGAAGCCATTCACAGACCATTCTACGTAATTTCCTCAACAAAGCACTGGAGAAATTGCAAGGAAAGCTTATCATATCCAAAGTGTCCCAGACTCCTCTCTAAAGAATGATGAGTCTGAGATACTTTGGAGGGGGTATCTGTAGGCGTCAAAAAAATGCTTACAGACATCCAAATACCACTCAAGACAAAGAGAAAGCGATAAACACCAGTCTTTTAATCAGAGGGGATCATTCAAAGGAAGCGAGACAACATAAAAGAACAATATACACATCATCAGGCAACACACTGCGGCGCGGCAGCCCATGGTGCCACGGCTAAGGCGCGACAGCCCATGGTGCCGCGGCTAAGGCGCGGCAGCCCATGGTGCCGCGGCTTAGGCGCTGAAACCCATGGTGCCGCGGCCATTATAGGGAGATGCTACAGCGGTTACAATACAGTTATGTGATGATTATTTGAAGTCCACGTGACAGCGTATCAAAAATAGAACGTGTGCTGACGTGGACAAGCAGTTAAATCACGAAAAAAATGGTTAAAGGTCGTGGGAGAACTTTTTCAAGCACGATGAAACGTGCTCGTAACCGCCTCTTCGGCCGCGGTAGTCTATACTGCCACGCCAATAGCCGCGGCAATATAGACTGCAGCGGCCAAAGAGAAATCACCTGATCAGTTATTTTGCCCCCGTTTCAACTGTTGTGCACTTAGACCCCTATAAATACCTCCCTAGACACGAAATAAAAGAGAGAGCATATTGGAGCAGAAGAGGCTTGAGCTTTTGAAGATTTTGAGGAATAAAGAGAGAATTTTCACCCTTCATAAACAGTGTTTGGTGATTCCTAGAGATCTAAGCTCAGACTTGATCTTTGGAAGAGTGAACATTTTACATCGATAAGATATTCGCTTCAAATCCCTACTTCGATAAACGAAGAAAGGATCTCTAAACAACCTCACGATCTACGAATCGGTGGTCCACGAGCCAAAGCACTCCCGGCACAGGCAAAATCCCACAAAAACAATAGTTGATAAACGACTTCTGTGTTATTTTCTCGAAAGTTGTAATTTTGTTTATTTTTCATTGTAATCTTCTTTAAACGATTGAAGTTTAATGGAATCTACAATGGAAACGACTTTTGGCGAAAACAGGTCTCAACCCTTTGAGTTGCCCCCTGATTTGTGTGCGAGACCGCCGACCAGATCCAAGCGACACATTCTCCTTCTCTTTGACTATGTCGAAGGTCAAACCACGACGACAGCTTGCATTCAAAAAGTAAGAGAGTGGGTACATCCTCTTCATGTCTGGAAGGAAGAAGAAGCGATTATCAACTCTTCGCAACAACTTCGAATCTTCTGCACGTATGAAGTGATCATCAATTGGTATACGATCTCCGAATATGAATGCTGGCTTGGAAAATGGAGCACGACCGACAGGAGTCTCCATATTTAAGTCAGTGATCAAAATTCTAAGAGTAGAACATCGAGGGAATTTAATCATGTCTGTCCTCTCCGAGTCAGAGAGAGCACACAGCGAAATTCTGTTTTGGAGACTGAAAATTTCATCCGTGTCAGGTCCGCCAATATACCTAAAATGGTGCTCTTGCGAAAGCGGCACGTTCGGAAGAAGCACTGCACAATCAAGAGCAGAAGTTAGTAGCTGAAAACAAGTTACTGACGAAAAAACAGAATCAGAAATCCCAAAACGCGAGAGTCAAGCCTCTTGTCAAAAAATTCAGACGCGGAGGTCGAGCCCCGCGTCAGAAACTCAAACGCGAGAGTCAAGGCCCACAAGGAGTTCCAACTTCGCGTTTTCATCAAACGACAAAACGAGTCATCTTC
This sequence comes from Asparagus kiusianus, assembly GCA_022839385.1. Classification (NCBI taxonomy): domain Eukaryota; kingdom Viridiplantae; phylum Streptophyta; class Magnoliopsida; order Asparagales; family Asparagaceae; genus Asparagus; species Asparagus kiusianus. Next base: position 131,114 of record BQKN01000314.1, read on the forward strand.
CTCGTTATCAAGAACCCATCTAGGGTTTTCAGAGAACTTGCCGAGGCAAGTTATTTCAGTCAACACTCACCACGACAAGGAGGCCCCTGCGACGGCGGCGGCGACGACGATGTTCCCGTACGAACAAGAACACCACCGACGTCCTCAACCGGTGGCGTTTCGGAAGTCGCTCCGGCGACTTTCTTGGAGCTCGAACCTATTCTCCGAGGTGCCATCGATACGGTCGATCACAGGAAACGCTTTTGAACGAGGGAGACGGAGTTCGTCGGAGATCTCGCCGAAATCAAACGAGAGTTCTCGTTCTTGGAAATAGTCAAAATTTTTGAGAGTCAAGTGACTCTTGACGTGACCACTCAGATCTATTTATAACAGCCGTCAAGCTGTTGAGATGGCACAGGATTCAGGAAAAAATCCTAACCATTTTCAAAACGTGAAGCTCACTGCCGCGTTCAAACTCCAAAGGGCAAGGTTCAGGCCAGTGTCACTAAGGCCTGAACCTCGCGTTTTGAACTCCAAACGCGAAGGTCATCTTAGCGTTGCCATTTTTCTAAATCCTCAAAGGCATGAGCCCCCTTAACAGAGTGTTAATCAAAACCTCTGTATCTCTTCAGCAGATCAAAATTCCCATTGGGTTAATGATTCGCTCCAGACGATTATCATCTCTGCAGAGTCTAAGTTTAGCTGACATTAATACCAATGCGACTATAGCTCCTCTGTCAGAACCTACTTATCGATTCTCATTAACAGAACGATAAATCTTCAAAATCACTCAGATTTTTGTCAATTTATTAGCTCTCTCCAGCAGAGCAATAAATAACCAGTTTATCAACTCCTTTTAGTAGGGTAATAAAAGTACCCCAACTTCTTGTTCAAATCACAAGTATCACAATGCATCACTTCGATGATAAGTTAGTTAGCAATCCTCCCAGCGAGACGCTAAAATATCTTCCCCACAGATGTCACGTTAAAACTAAACCTCTGACAAATATCAACTTATCGACTCTGCCCAATAGAGCGATAAGTCCTCAGAATTGCTCCGATCGCAATCTCTCTCCTGTCACGTTAAAACTACACCTCT
>BQKN01000314.1:132201-151661 GCA_022839385.1 Asparagus kiusianus
TTGCTCCGATCGCAATCTCTCTCCTGTCACGTTAAAACTACACCTCTAACAAATACCAACTTATCGACTCTCTCTAATAGAGCGATAAGTCCTTAAAATTGCTCCGATCACAACGTCCTTTCCTGTTATGTTAATCTCACACCTCTAACAGTCTGAACCCTCTTATTTGAACCCTTTTTATCCCGCTATATAAGAGGTGTTCTCATAAGATCCCCAATGGACTAAGTACTTTCCAGAACTGTCCTTAGTGATAATAAGGAAAAGTTCGGAATCTCCCCACAGGAAAAAAGTCCACGCCAAGTTAAAATTACACCTCTGGCGTCTATAGACTTCTTTCAGTGTTTAAAGTCAAAATAACACAGGAAGAATTCTACTTTTTAGCTCTGTTCTGGGAGAATGATTCAACATTGATCCCCAACATTGTGAAGTTTTCTAAAGTTATCTTAAATGATGATAAAGGAAACTTTCTAAATCCAGGCTATCAGGGAAATTTATGTTAAGTCATGGATACACCTCGAGCATTTCTCGGGATTTGTTGCCCCAAAATCAAAACAATGACAAAAAAAATAATAATGAAGGACCAATATCACTTTTTTATTCAAGAGCTAGAAGAAAGTGATACAAAACAAACTTGTTTTTGTCAAAAGAACATTACAGAAACCAAATTCACTCACGCATCAAATCAAAAGAGATAAGCTGAGCCTTAACTTCGGCTAACTCCTCCTCGTGAGTAGCTCGCACCAGGGCTTCAGCCTTCGCCCGGAGTTCATCCTCACCGGGTATGATGGTGGCCGCCACTTCGTTCCTGGCCTGTTCTAGGGCTAGGGACTGTGTATGATATTCCAAAGTACCACTTGCATTCTGGGTACTAAGGATATTGACAATGCCTTCTTTGCGGGAAAGTTCAGCCTTCAATCGTAGGACTTCGGCTTCAGCTTCAACAAGTCTGTCCCGAAGCGAATTCATAGAAGTAGTTGAGCGTTCTAGTTCTTCTCGCTTCCGAATGTTACGCTCATGAAGCTCCGCGATTTGACGCTCTTTCTCAGCTAAGTCCCGTTCCATCGCTTCTCGGCGACCTGCTTCTGCGACCTGAAGACCAGCCAAAGTTGACATGATTTGCGGCTGAAGTTCTTTGTGGCCCAATGTCTCGAAGCGTTGTAATTGCTCTTCCAAACGGAGAATAATTTCTGAACAGCGCTCGAACCACTGAGTGTCGCCCACACTCCTAACTCCATTCAAGCCTGCCTCCAGAAGAGGTCGAAAGGAGTTCAAAGTTCCTCGACCATTCACCATGTACTCAACTACCGTCTTCGCAAGGCTGTTTAGATATACAAGAGAGATCTGAAGGAATTTAGGTGCGTTAGCGAGACTGGAAACCACAGCCGAAGCCACCCCTCTAGCCATAAAGATCGGCGCAGGTGACCCAGGTGCCGAAGCTGCAGAAGCAATTGAAATGTTCAATTGCGAAGGACTTGAAGTCAGAGCCATCAATGCCTTCGCCTGAGAAGAGCTGGGCCCAGTCTCTGTTGGGACGAATGAGATCTTCATCAATGCTTTCGATGAAGTGTCCACTGCAGAGGAGTCATGCAAGGTTTGCTCCTGCAAAGGAGCTGACACCGGCACGAGCTGTTGTTCCAAAGGAGGAGTCACAACTGTAGTCTCAGGCAACGCGGCAGGTGAAGCAGTTGCTATGGGTGAGCCGAGTAAATGTTGCTCTAACAAAGGAGTCGACGCCAGCGCAGGTTCTTGCTCTAAAAGAGCAGCAGAAGTAGTCCCAGGAGTAGGTGAACCTGCACGAAAAAATGATTGGAACGCGGAAAAAGCATGTGGAAGAAGTCGAAACAAACCAAGCTTACCGGTGAGATAGAAAGGAGTATAACTAGATGCTTTATCAGATGGAGCCTTGGGAGCATCATCAAAAATAGTTATGTCGTCCATGGAATTATGCTCTTCATCTTCCACATCATCACCTGGCAAGTTGCTAACTTCAGCATCCACACCACCTTCATGCCCAAAATGGTGGCGAAAAGGGAGAGGCTCGCTAGTATGACGCACTGCAAAATAAAAAAAAGTTAGACAACACAAAGGTAAAGTTCAGATGCGAGGGTCGAACTTAGCGTCAACAAGAAGTTCAGACGCGAGGGTCGAACCCAGCGTCAATAAAACGTTCAAACGTGAAGGTCGAGCCTCTCGTCAAAAACATCAGACGCAAAGGTCGAACCTCGCGTCAACAATGTTAGACGCGAAGGTCGAACCTCGCGTCAATAATGTAAGACGCGGAGGTCGAACCCCTCGTCAAAAAATACCAAACGACGGAGTCGAGCCCCGCATTGTCGAAACGAGTTTCCTCGTTGATCCAAAGATCAGAACTTGTCGAAGCAAGTTTAATGACCACGGAGGTCGTACTCACCGCCGATCAAAGGAAGTGAGGGCGGCATGTTCGTCTGAGCAGCAGCGCCACCGGCCGACGCAGACGGAGCCGACCCCTAAGCTGTGGCGACGTCGGATTTGGAGGGACGAGAGACAACCTTCTTGGGTGCCATGGATTTCAGTCGAAGAAAGAGATGAACAGTTCTCGCCGGAGATGCAAACAAAATTTTTTTCGTTAAAGTTTCAAGAAGAGTCGAATGACTCTGATTTGACCCTCAGCGGTCTATTTATAGACAGCTGTGAGATGTCAAATATTAACGAACGGGGTTCGAGGCCAGAATCCCGCCCAAACTCGATCCTCGCGTTCGAGTTGGTTGAAATTCCAAACGCGAGGCTCACCTACGCGTTCAAACTCCCAAGTGCAGAGTTTACCCACGCGTTATGATCAACAGGAGATACGACGCGACCTCAAATAAATGGAGAAAAATTGAGGTCAGCCACCAAAGTCACCAAAATCAAGAAGCAACAGGTGACTCCACTGGGGAGTCTATCAGATGGGTGTAAGCAGATTACAATCAGCAACGCTAAAATCATCAGACTCGATTTGGAGCGAGCTTCATCCTTTAGTGTCATCAAGGCCCAAAAGCTGTTTTGTTTGGTTCGAGGAAACAGAATTTTAATATTCCGACAACCAGTTTCGCGATGTCTTCAGATCAGACGGAGTGAACAATCAATCCACGAAATTTTGGGATCCAAAGTATTCCGGAAATTCATCCCAGTCAACCGCGAACTTTCAAAAACTTTGGAGGGGGTTCTATAGGCTGTCTAAAAATCACAACAGATAGCTGATCCCCACAAGGTTACGAGGCAATGGTTCCTTTAAATCAAGAAGCAGAATTCATCCTTACAATCAAAACAGAAGAGATTTCTAAATCATTACATCTGCAGCATTATAATCGCAACAAACACGACCTCATGTTTGAGATGATTGATCTTGATGGTTGCGACAACAACATGACTAATATTATATTAGCAACTATTAGAGATACTGATGAGCAGTGTAATGATTTCAGAAATAAAAGGTTGGACTTAGTTGGTGAGTTGCTTGGTAGAGAGCTGTGGGCAAATATCCACTGATTCCCATCAAGTTCCAACAATGAAAGCTACAATCAGATAGCTTTCGTGCTAACAAACGAAGGTTATGAATGGAGGACTTTTTACACAGATCGAGAAGAGTTACAATTCAACGACACTTCCGACAGCTGATGAAAACTCTATTCAGTGGTCTTCACAATCAACAGTGAGAGTTACAATCTGACAACTTTCACATCCCACAACAACTCAAGCGAGGATTACTGAACGACGGTCCTTGCAACACCTTACAGAAGAGGTTACAAGTCAACCAACTTCTTCTAAAAACGCGGAAGTCATCCCCGCGTTACAATTCTGGAAGTGCATCCGACCTCAGCGTTTCCAAGCTACAACAAGTCAAACGCGAACGACCTTCGCGTTCTCGAGGTTCAATCAACACCCGACCTCAGCGTTTCCAACGCGAGTGACCCTCGCGTTCATTGATATTCAGTCAACACCCAACCTCGCGTCTCAATTCTAAAACGCGAGGTTAGGGTCCTGAACGCCAAGATGGGCGTTTGACTCATTCAAATATGAGTCGAACGGTTTCAGAACCGTTTTCCCCACGATCTAAGGAAATCACGCCCACTTAGGAGCGGATTTAGAGGGCAGTTACAACCTCTGATCCTCCTATAAAAACTCAACAAACCCAACAGAGTAAAAGGTTGGATTTTCAGCATCTAAACCGCACAGGTTTGGAGGTGATTCAAGATCTCAACCACACGGAGAGGCAAGAGAGACGAAATCTTTAGAGATAGGATTTTCGAATCAAGTTCAGAATATCAAATCTGAAAGGATTCTTCAACAGCAGAATATCCGCTTGGTCATTAACCGAATCTACGGTTCTAACAACTCTATCCACAGAGTTCTAACTCGTTCAGAGTTATAACTCGTTCGGAGTTCTTAAACTCGTTAAAGAGTTACTTATAAAACTTTCCACAGAAGTTCATCGTTCCCACGAGATAAGAGACGGTCGGATCATCAACGGAGAGCAAATTCGACGTAAGCAATCGAAGTAGGCATTCCATCGCTACCGAGAAGAACCCAGTTTTAAACAAAGGGGAGAACCAAATTCGTTCTCCTCTCTTTTGTAATCGAATTATAACCGAGATTAAAGGAATCAAAGTCAAATTTCTTTTCTTCTCTTCATTTGCAATTTTGCTACATACACTTCCCATTTATCGACATCATAAGTTTATTGCCGTCTTGAGTGATCAAGCAATAGCACCGTTTGAATAGACTGTTTCTACTACAAACGGTCCTTCCCATTTGGGTTAGAATTTTCCTTTCTTCTTGGAATTGAGAATCATGGGTCTCCGAACGGCAAGAACCAGGTCTCTTTCCTTAAAGCTTCGTTGTCGGACTCTTTTATCAAAAGCCCGAGAAATCCTAGCCTGATAAAACTCGATTTGTTGTTGAGCTTCTAAGCGCTTCTCATCTAACATCTCTAATTCTTCAAGACGTTTTTGATGTTGTTCTTCTGTCGTCATTCCCGTTGCGAAAGTGATGCGGAGGGAAGAAATTTGTATTTCTAAAGGGAGGACAGCTTCGCACACATATATTAAAGAATATAGGGTTGTTCTAGTTGGCGTACGGACAGTAGTACGATAAGCCCACAGAGCTTCACTAAGTTTGTCGTCCCAGTCTCGCTTATTGACTTTTACAAGTTTTGCCACAATGTTGATAATTGTCTTATTGAAAGTTTCAGCCAATCCGTTAGCTGTGGGATTATAAACAGTCGATGAAACATCCTGAATTCTGAATTTATTACAGAATTTGATGAATGCGTTGCTGACGAATTGAAGGCCGTTATCATGCACTATTCGTCTCGGGACACCATATCGATATATAATATGGTGTTTAATGAATTTGATAACATCGCTCGTCTTTACTTCTTTAAGCAGGACTACTTCGGCTTATTTTGAGAAGTAATCGATGATCGCCAAAATGAAACGGTCACCTTTGACTGAATGCGAGAAAATAAGACCTACAATGTTCATTCCCCATGTTTTGAATGGCCATGATGTCGCTGATGGGTGCAAATGCTCCGAAGGCTGGTGCATATAATTTGCATGTACCTGACACGCATGACACCGTCGTGAGTAATCAATTGCGCCTTTTACCATGGTTGGCCAGTAATATCCCATTCTCCTAAGTCGGTCACAGAGTTTGGGACCGGGTTGATGTGCACCACATGTTCCATCGTGCGCTTCTTTGAGTGCCTCTTCCGCCTCTCTACTAGATAGACAACGGAGTAATAGACCATCATACGAACGTCGATATAATATTTGTGTCGTAACGTTGTAGTAAAATCTCGGTGCTCTTCGCTAAATCGAATCCCGTTCTTTTACATCTTCAGGTAAAATGCTATGGAGGACATAATCGATGATAAGGAAACGCTAATCTCGAGCTTCGGGTTCAACTCTCGTTGAGTGTGCTTCTTTGATAATCGAATCGTAGATTGGTACAATGAACTGGTGAGTTCTCACTGTAATTAATTGTTCTATCGCGGGAGGCTGAGCCAAAGATACCGACAATGCTGCCAATGCGTCTGCATATGCATTTTGGAGACGTGAAATGTATTCGATGAAAAATTCTTCAAACGAACTCGCCATCTCGATAGCTGCCTGGTGGTATGGGATCAGATCTTGATTTCTGACCTCATACTCTCCTCGTATTTGGTTGACTACTAGTTGAGAATCACCAAAAGCTTCGAGGTATTCGACTCCCAGCTCTTTAGCAAAATTAAGTCCAATTATTAATGCATTGTACTCAGTCACATTATTGGAGCATGGTTCGGTCAACGAGTACGCTCTGGGCAATACGTGTTTTTTCGGGAACACTAAAACGACTCCCACTCCTGAAGAAATTTTAGAACATCCGGGCGTACTTGCTACGTTAGTTGCTCGGGAAGCCCCATCAAAGTATAATTGCCGCACTTGTTGATGTCATGTGGTATTAACTTCGTGAGTTTCATCCGGCAGATCATCGTACAATTCGGCTGAATCTATTGTAGGGTTTATCGCTAAAAGATCACAAATAGCTTGTCCTTTAACTGATTTTTGCTGCTTAAAATGCAAATCATATTGGGATAAGAGTAAAGCCCACCTGGCTAAACGCCAATTCATAGAGGCCGGTTGGGTTATGAATACTCGAATCGGGTTTACATTGAAAATGACATAAATTGTCTGTCCAACTAAATAATATCGTATTTTTTGGATCGTGAATACCAAGGCGAGGCATTCTTTCTCGATCATCGGATAGCGAGATTCAGCTCCTACCAGTGTACGACTTAGATAATAAACAGCTTGTTCGTGACCGTTATCATCGTCTTGTGCAAGCAATGCACTTAACGAATGGCTCGTCGTTTTGACATAAATCAAAAACGGTCTGCCCGAGAATAGGCGGATTCGCTAGATATGTTTTGATATCCTCGAATGCTTTTTGACAAGCTTCATCCCAGATGAATGATACGCTTTTCTTTGTGAGTTTAGAGAACGGCTGACATTTTTCGAAAAGGTTCGATATGAACCGACGGATATACGCCAATCAACCTTGCAGCCCTCTGAGTTCTTTAAGATTTCTCGGGGGTTGCAATTCATGTATTGCCTTCACTTTATCAGGATCGATATGAATACCTTTTGTAATGACGACGAATCCAAGAAATTTACAGCTGGACATTCCAAGGAAGGATTTAGTCGGGTTCATCTTCAACTGATGAATCCTCATAAGATCAAATATCGTCTTCAGATAGTTAATGTGGTTGTTCTTATCACGGCTTTTAACAACCAAATCATCAACATAGCATTCGACGGTCTTCCGAAGATGTTCCTTAAAGATTTTCGTCATCGCTCGTTGGTATGTAGCACCAGCGTTCTTCAAACCGAAAGGCATAACGATATAACAGAAGACACCAAGAGGTGTTCTGAATGCAGTATGCTTTTCATCGTCCGGGTGCATCTTGATTTGATTATATCCAGAAAATCCATCCATAAATGACATTCTCTCGAATCCACATGTGTTGTCAATAATGACACCTGTAATTGGTAGAGAGAAGTGGTCTTTAGGACAAACGGTATTCAGATCTCTAAAGTCAATACATATTCTGATTTTTCCGATCTTTTTAAGGACTGGAACGATATTGACCAACCAATCGGGATGTTCTTCTTCTCTGACGAAGCCCGAATCAATCAGTTTCTTGATTTCAGCTTCTATCGCCTTCATAATTTACGGACGAAACCGTCTTTGTTGTTATTTGACGGGTTTGACATCCGGTTTAATGTTAAGACTGTGCATCACTACATTTGGATCAAGTCCCGGCATATCTTCGTAATTCCAAGCAAAAACGTCGATATACTCTCTAATGAGGGCGATTAGTTCCTCTTTCTCATCCGATGGAAGATCGTCGCTAATAAATATAGGTTTCGGATTGATTTCGTCACCCATATTAATCTGGACTACTCTATCTTCAGTAGGAGGTTCTCTTTGTTCGAATCGATCGCCATATTGAATATTCATGTAATGTACCCAGGGGTCTTCCCAAGTAGGCAGTTGATCATCTTCTTCAGTAGTAGAAGAATCGACTGTGGTCATGTTCGACATTAACCCTTTGAACATTTTTCCGATGCTATTGTCAGAGTCCCAACTTGAAGAATCGGATGAATACCCATTTTTATTTGTTAGCTGGTTGATGATTTGCCAGCAACGTTCGTCATCAGATGACGAGATATAACCCAGACCCCTCTTACGGCTGTAGTAATTATCAGGTCTTCCTTTCGGTACATAGGTAGGACGGGGTGGAACCCTGGCACCTTGACCAAAATGGAGACCTTCACCGCGCGTAAGGTCATATCCTTGCTTTCTCATGTAGTCGCTTGCTTGCGAACTATACCTGAAGAAATACCGCCCGGGCCATTCATTATCTGAATTAGTGTCCAAGAAGAGATCAGGGGTTGGGGATGGTTCTCCTTTTCCAAAGATTATTTCTTTTTCACCCCATATCTTCGCAGGTAGGATTACAGTTGTTCCAGATGAATCTTGGATGTACTTTGTCGTCATACAAGACGAACGAAGTGGCATGTGAAGATCAGGGATGTCATATATTTTTTGCATTATATTATCAAGACAACGCGAGTACTCTAAATCATCATTTATTATTTCATCGGCAAGTTGCCAGTTACAACTTTCATCCGACGATTCACCACCATCAAGATCGATTACAAGAGATTCAATGTCATTTAATACAAGACCTTCACTATAATCGAGCCTAGCTTCAGTATCAGCTTCTTCTCCGCTGTCCGTATCGTGGGCCGATGGTTCAGTGTCGGATTCGGCACCATAAAGAAGGGAATCCGTTAAGTAATTTTCTAATCCCTTAAATGACTACTTATCCGCGATCACTGTCTTGACTTCGTTGTTAGTGTCAACATATTGAATCTCTTGTAAAGAGACTGCTTCGGAATTTGAACTTCCTTATGTTGGGGTTCTTTCTCTTTTTGTTTAGCCGCCTTTTGAGATTTTTCAGTTGCTACGGGCGGAGTTGTAACTACCCCCAGCTCTGTCAAGGTTTTAGAAGGTACGGCTTTTACCACCCACTGCTCAGCTAGTTGCTCAGATGCGCTTGGGTAATTAAAGCGGTATTCATTTCCACTCCTAGTAGCGAAAGATTCTTGCTCCTCCTCAGAAAGCGGTAGAGCTGGGATTTCTTCATCGTTTTCTTTAGGAATTGCCGAGGCTCCGAAACAGGAGTCCTTTTTTCCTTTGCCCTTCGATTTCTTCTTAGACGTGGATGTCGTCCACTGTTCATCTTCAAGCAAATCAGGATGAACCCAAAGGATTTTGCCGTTTGGGGTTGTATGTGACACAAGTCCCTTTTGGCGCTGTCCATGAGGGTCACTGTTGACGATTTGTATTTTAACCTTTGATACAGGTTCGGATTGAAATCAGGATAAAGGAACTGAACCGAAACTAATAGATACTACATTTGCACCTACTTTCTTCTCTTTCTTCTTTGCAGTCACAATGCCGACATCGATCAAGGTTTGTATTTCGTCTTTGCATTTGCACCTAATTTGCTCTCTGTCCTTTGCTTCGTGTCTAGGAATGTATTTATAGGGATAGGGGCACCTAACTGTTGAAACGGGAGCAAAATAACCAACCCATCGCATCTTCTTTGGGCGCGTCAGTCTTCACTGCCGCAACCATTAGTACGTCAGTGTAGGCTGGCGCGGCTAAGGAGGCGGTTTTTGCCACGTTCAGTCATGTTTATAACCGTTCTCCCATGACTTTTTTCCCACAAAATGCTACTTTTCTCGGCCTATAACCACCCCTCTACGTTAACACACGTTCCCCTTGTGATATGCCGCCATGTGGATTCTCACAAAGATGCAAAAAAAACCGTCAGCAAATTACATAGGAGATTACCCTGCTGTTTGCGCGTCACCATACACTGCCGCGCCTAAGCGCGTCACCATACACTGCCGCGCCAATGCGCGTTAGTCGGCTGCTGTGTTAATGCGCGTCAGTCCATGTTATTTCATCTGTTCCTTTGCTTCTTTTGACTTTGGATAATCCCCTCTGACTTAGAAAATGACACGCATCATCCTCTCTTTGTCTTGAGCAGTATTTGAATATCTATAAGCATTTTTTGACACCTACAATAGTTTTGATTCTTCATGACTCTTTGCATGACTCATGAGATGAGTCATTGCATGACTCATGAAAGGAATCATTACATTTAGATGACTCATGGTATGACTCATGAGATGAGTCATGACATATCTCACTCTATATATATGAGCTCTCTTATGAAAAGATTAATGAACAATTGGCTAAGTGATTTTTTCCCATAAGAGAATAAAAAAAGAGAGTTTTACCTCTTACTAAACTCTAGCAATCTTTGAGTAAGAGAAAGTAGTAGGATTTTAAAATACCCCGGGTAGATATCTTACATTGTGTCTCAAGAAGACTCCGATTTTATTAAGCTCACTTGAAAAGTTTGAGATCCACTACAAAGATGTTTACAGCAACAAGGAGCAAGAGCTAGGGGTTGTTCGATCTTCCACCGAATCACGCTTCGAAAGTAAGCCTTCAAAGCTCTTGGTTTCTCTCTTTTTTTATAGGGATCATGTTAGATTTAATTAGGATGGTCCTAGCTTGTTTTTCATGCTTTCTCCATGCTTAGTATTATTATATATATAGTCTTCCGTTGCGTATTTTGCATGTATTTAGCACGAATTTACAACAGTTATGACAGCATGTCGTCGAACGGCCTGTCGCCATATCCTAAAGGGTATTGTACCGGATCAGATAAAGGTGTGTCCGACTCTGCGAGGGCTGCGTTGTGAAAGGCATCTTCGTCACATAAACCTTCCATCGAAATATCTACAGAAAAGTCCAAGTGTTAAGACATGAAAATAGAAGTTGAAAATTGACAATGAATGGGAATTAAATTGACCTCCGGTGGCAACAATAGGCTCTACGATCCCGACATCAGCACTCGCCTCTTGTAGCTTTTCTAAAAGAGCCAGAAGCATGTAAATAATTAGGGGAGGGACGGACTCTGAGTCATTTAATGCCTGATATTTCCATCTGAAAGGTATACTACCGGTAATAGATGTACCTAGGCTGACGACCATTGTAGACAAACCAGGTTCTACAACGGCACCTTCGTTGGTTTCAATGGCCGCACATTTTCAACACCAGCCAGATCCTCAGCCATAGCCTCATCTGTTTGTGGCAAGAAGCTGGATCCTCCAAAAAAATCTAAATCGGGAGAAGGAGGGTTGTATGTCATTTCATCTTCTTCATGCCCCCTAAAATATAAAATTTGATAAGTCTAAGACTTAATAGATGAAAAGATTGAAAGACAGCAGAGATTGAAACATTACCTTCCCCACCAATGAGCACATCGTTGAACACTTCTGTTTGAGAAGCCTGGGGCTTGGCACGTCGCTTGAAAACGATTTTCATTCTTTTGCAGGATGAGCATCGTCAGGATCTACAGCTCTGTCCTGTGTTGATGTAGCACGCGGCCCGATTTGCAATCCAATTTGAGTTGTGGTCCGAGATCGGGTACGGGTGACAAGGCTACTCCCCTCTTGTTCCTCGGAACCTACATCTAAAAGTGCAACCGTCATTCTATTATAAGTGAGAAAAATTTTCAACTTCTTTCGAGCTTTAAGTCGGCGAGCTCTATCAGCGATTGATAGATCCCATAGCTCTTTATGAAAAGACTCAGACAAACATGTCGCATGTTCCTCGAAATCGCTGTCAACTTCCATACCTCCACCAGCAGCGACTTCTTCCTCTTCAGAAGTCTCCTTGTCGGAAGCAAACAACTCCTCTTCTACTTCCTCTATTTTCCGCTTCCCTTTGCCTGAGGGACTAGCAAGCTTCTTGTCGCGTCTCCTTCGTTGTTGTATATTTTCTCGGACCATCCTATCAACAAATCGCAACGCAGCCTCTGCCATCAACTCCGTAATTGGCCTTAGAGGGACGGGCTCATTAGCTGCCATGAGCCACTTGCAACATAAATATGTCAACTCTAAGTAGCGTTTAGCATTCGGAAGACTAAACCTAGAGCCAATACAGCCCGTCACGTTCCACAGCCAAGCTCGAGCGACGTCTACTAATCCGCCAAACGAGTATGAAACTGTTGGTTCGGGTTCCTGATGAATAATTGGTCGTATCCAAGTTGACGGGCGAACTGGCACGACAGGTAAGGCTCCAGGTAGCAGCGATCCTTCACTCAAAAGATGAGATGGTCTGGCCTTATATTCATCAGCCATCTGAAACAGCTAACGTCGAGAGAAGTCCGACTTGTTCCCGACGCCTCTACGTCAGCTAGCAACCCACTATATCGGCTGGCACATCGAGGGAAGCATGGATTGAACACCCAACCCTTGTGGATATGCAAACTCCTCCTGACTTCTGAGAGGTCCCGAGCTTTCCATTTGCATGCCTCGAGTAATTATAGCAAAGGAGTGGATAGATCTGCATTAGTTGTGGCTGACATCAGATCGGGGCGATGAAGAACCAGCCACCCTATCAGATAGGTGTAAGGGAGCTCCACTTTCGCCATAGGGATCTTATCGGATGGAGTATCCTCCGCTTGAGTAAAAGCCATGACCACTTGACGAAGCCCACGATGGATGTCGGCGACCATCGCTAGCAGAAGAGATAAGCTTCTCCCATAGGCGAGCTGGACAGCAGGGAATAATACCTCTATCGGCAGAGCGTCGGAAGTCTGATATGAGACCACACTTTTTCAACCAGATTGCGATGTAACCGGTCAACAAAGTCTTGGGGTTAATGGGCTTCTGGGCACACCATAAGAAAGTCTTAAACTTAGTCCCCGTAAAGAATCTACCTTCGGCACTCGCAATGGTGTAGGATTAGGCATAACATTTCTCAATCAGCTCATTGATCTCCGAAGGAGTTAGTGGTTTAAGCTCACAAATTGCCTTGTCAAATTTTTCCAATTCTTGAATAGATAACTCGAGAACTACTTCAGGCTTATCTGAGAAGACTTCTTCTTCGCTATTGGACTGATTCCGGCTAGGGCTATCTGATAGTGACACGTAAGTTCCCATAACGTGTCATATCGAGCAGGCTTGTGGGTTTTCAATTGAAGCAACTCCTGGTTGGAAGGGAAATACTCCTGGTATGGCATGTCTCCTATCGGTAATCCAGAGACTTTATGCATCTCATGGAAAGGTAGTCCCAACTCTCCGTTTCAGGTTAGAAAAGTGTTGGTGTCCGGATTGTACAGCTCTATTAGTCCGGTGAAGTGGATAACGCTCACCGGTAGCCTATATTTGGTGGCACGAATGACTTCATATAACCCCATCGCCTTCAATTCAGCACCCCATCGGTTGAGGACATAACCCGTCATCCTGCCCTATCATAACTTATCTGAAGAATTAGACCAACCATAGCATCTATAACCATCGACAAGTAACTCTCGCCCTAACATAGCAAGGCGATTCTTTACTGTGCGAGCCACTGTAAATAGCTCCCCTTTAGACGGGTCTTCGAATCCCATCACGCTGTGATGTAATCCGATGACGTGGTTTCTACCACTTGAGCCCGGGAGTGAGTGGCTGGTGACATATCCGCAATGAATATCGGTGTGCTCCTCTGTCAGGGTCCATGGTATTTGTCGCGTTACCGCTTGCCTTCACCATTCTGTCAGTGAGCGATGACGAGGGAATGGAGGGAGATATAAACAAACTGCGCCATCCCTATATAACCACCGCTCATCTTCGAGGGATATGGCGGTTGGATCTGTCACGGAATCGCCGAACATATAGTTCGTTTTCCTTAGAGGCTGAGCAGGATCTGTATCTTCTGTCAACGACGCGTCAGTGATTAGCTGGCGCATGGTACGACGATCCCCTTCTCGTACCAGCTGAGAGAGTTCATTTGGGATGTCCAAAGCAAACTGAGAAGTAGGTGGAATCGACGTTGGATCGTCAACAGTAGTGTAATACCTACTCCTATGGTCATCTATCTCGAATGGAGAAAATTTAGTCGCAGGGTATTCAACTGAAAGAAGTAATGCGTGTTTATTAAATACGATCATAAGAAAATGTTCAGGCAATACAGGGCATTGAACGTAGGGTATTCAACTGAAAGAAGTAACGCGTGTTTATTAAATACGATCATAAGAAAATGTTAAGGCAATACAGGGCATTGAACTCATCTCACGAATCCGTGAGATAGTCATTGTCTTACGATCGCCGAGACGATTTTAACGGTATCACGCATACGTAAGATAACGTACATTGTCACGCAAATAGCATGACAATACACCCTGTCCTACGGAGAGTGATACGGTAAGAAATCGCCCCATATTGCCTTAAGATGCGTCTTGACCAAGAAAAATGCACCTGTGAAGCGTCGAACCCCACAAAGGAGGGTGTCGGCTCTTCCCAATTACCTCACCAAGGAGGACAAAGCGGAGATATAATATAGAAACGTCAACCCCCACAAAGGAGAGTATCGATTCTTCCCAATTGCCTCACCAATGAGGACAAAGCGGGGATGCAATATACAATATGATATGTTAAATACTGAATTCACAAGTAGAAAATTATACCTGTGAAAGATAAGGGTTCTCTCTCAGGAAACTGAGTGGCTGATCGACTCCTCAGGATGCGTGATCTCCTCGTCGACATGATGAATCTGCAATGGAAGACAACAGTTCAATTATATAGAGAATCGAGGAAGCATGAATCCGATATTAAAAGGAAAATTGTGACATTTCACTAAAATTCTATGAAAATAGGATTTTTCGGTTAAAAATCCAATTAAACCTACAACCCGGAGTTTAATCGATAAAAAAATTGAGATAAAGGTCTCAGGTGTCTACGTGGACGTTTAAATGCTTAAGGCCAAGGGTCTCAGTTATATCCCTCACATCAAGAGCTTCAATTCATGTTTGGGAATAGAACCAAAGGGTGGATACAAGCTCAATTCTTACACAAAGTTTAAGCTGAACAAATACAAGGCAACAAACTCGAATATCTTTCTCAACCAAGATTTAAGCTGAGGGGTTACAGTTCAAATTGGTTGTTATCCAAAGGCCTTAACCAGGCTCAGTTTGTATACAAAATCAAGACAAGAATACACACATGCAACCAAGTCAAAGGATTTTGGCTATCATCCCAAAAGCTCAAACAACATTAATTCGATTCAACACTCGTGAATCCGACAGTTCGAGCACAAAGCCTAGGTTTCCAATCAAGACCAAATTGAAGGGGGGGCACAAACCACAGACCTAAACACTAGCTTCGGACACTATTCAAGGGCTGTGAGGAGGTTTGATTCCTACACAAAACCAGCTTCTTTCAAATTCCACAAACAACCAAAGCTTCAGATCATCCCTTATCAAACTCAAGGCTCAACCAACAATGGGAAATCAAAGTTATATATATAACTTCAGTCATATCCCCAAACCCCAAACCAGTGTTATTGAGGCGTGCGACCCGGGCGCGCGCCGGGCGCGGGGCGCTTCGGCCTGGGCGAAATGCGCCCCGCACGCGAGGCGGGGCGCTGCACGCAGCGAGGCGCGTGATCGCATGCGCCTCGCTCGCGCCTCGCGTGCGCCTCGCTCGCGCCTCGCGTGCGCCTCGCGCGCGCCTCACGTGCGCCTCGCATCTGTGTTATGCAACATACTCTTTCTTCTATTTTTTTAAAATAATTTACATAATTACATATTTATATCATGTAATATACTCTTTCTTACTAGTTGCTAATCTATTTTCATCTTTTCATGTTTAACCTATTAAAAGGAAACAATAATTAGTAATTTAGTATACTTGTTTGCTAATTGTAACTTCCTTCTCTAATTAGCATGCTAACTAGCAAATTATGAACATGTAAATATGTAATTGTTACATTTATTCTTCATCTTTTCAAGCTAAGTAGCAAATATCAATTAAGAATACTAACTAGAAAATTATGAACAATCATGTTTGTTAATTATACTTCCTAGTCTTTTTATGTGGCAATTTATAAACATATGCTCATAATTGTTAATCACTTAATTTGATGATTTAAATACATGTTTCTGGTATCTTTTTTGTTACTTTAAAAATTCAGTTAGCATAATTTGATGATTTAAGTTGATATTCTCATAATTTTAGATGTAGGTAACTAATATGTTGCTTATATGTTTCTATCTTATGATGTTGGCAAATATTAGTTTGAGTTATGCGCCTCAATTAGTGAGGCGCGCGCCTCATTGTGCGCCTTGCGCATGGTGCGCATAAGGGACCTTTGCGCCCCGCATTGCGCCTTGCGCCTCGATAACACTGCCCCAAACTAAAAATTCAATATTTGCCCAAAATCGGAAATTTAAGGATTAAACTTGACTGAGATTGAGAATAAGTGAGCGTGGGCTCACCTGAATTTGAAGAACTGGATTCAACAAGGAGAAAATCATGAAGAGAGAAAGTTCGAGTTCTTGTTGGATTCAAAACATCAAAAAATCAATCAACAATCAAATTAGGGTTTTGACTAAACCCCCAAATCAGATTTAGGGTTTGGTTTAAGCAATGAAGAAATCACCAAAGATTTGAAGCCATGAAAGGGGGAAAACTTACCCAAAGCTCGAGAAGGAGATGAACCAAGCGGTACAGACCCGAATCCACAACAAGCAAGTTGGGCACAATCCGAAACCCTAGACCTCGAGTTCACCGTGTGGAGAAGAAAGGGGAAGATTTAGAGGAGAGGACTCAAGGAATTTAAAGAGAGGAGCTTGTGAGTTTGAGAGTTCTTGGAGAAGAGTTCTTAAAGGGGGAGAAGTTTTGAACTTGAGAAGATGGAAAGAAGAGGGAAGAGGATTGGGTTTTGAGACTTAGCCGAAATCCCAACCGCCCTAAGCACCGCTTGGTGCGGGTCACCTTTTGATGACCCGCACTCATGCGGGTCGGTGATTACTGACCCGCACTCATGCGGGTCACCAAGGGTTGGCCCGCACACAAAGTTGGCCGGAGATCGATTTTCGCGGTATTTTCACCCACTTTCGCCCATTTTTGATATATTCGGGACCCACTTTCATACTTCAATGGGTGTTTACACGGTATTTTTGCCCACTTCCGCACATTTTCGATATGTTCGGGACCCACTTTCTACTCTAATGGGAATATGGGTCTAAATTGTTTCTCATCTTTGACGGGAAGTTTCTTAAGAATATTACATAGAATATTCTTAAGGATAACCCGACAACCTCTAACGGGTGCATGAGGTAAAACTGATTCCCAAAACTCCCAAGAGTATATGAGTATAAACTAGTCCTCCCGGCTCTAACGTCTTAAGAGCTTAAACTGTGTAGACTCTAGCAAACGCATGAGTATAAACTGTGTCAACGTAATTCAACGCGTTACAGTGAAAGTCAACGTCGATCGGCGTGTCAATGTTTCTTGCCAAAATAAGGCTTAGGATGATTGTTCAGATAGGAGAATTATTCCAGGGAGTTCGATCGTACTCAGATGCAAGTTCCTGACAAAGATGATCAGTTCAAAGTCGATTCAACGACACGAGCTATTTCAGACATTAGCACGCCAACCCTAGTTCAAGATTTCGACAACAGTCAGACAATAAACGTCGTACCAAAAGAATTTTAGCTATCCGATAAAATATTGAAGGCTGAAAGCTGAAAAAATCCAAGAGTGTATCATATCCAAAGCATTTCAGTCTCCTCGATAAAAGAATGAGACTGAAACACTTTGGATGGGGTATCTGTAGGCGTCAAAAAATACCTATGGATCCCCGCACGTAGTTCAAGACTAAATGAAGACAATGAAGATCATCATCCAAATCTGATGGGTTTATCTGAATTAAAGGGGTCCTCCTATGCAGAATAAAAGCTAACAAATACATGAAGCAAGCCCGCAAAGCCTACGAGTCAGATAAATGGCAAAAAGACAAAAAAATGCCTAAGCGCCTCAATTGACCCGCAGGGGCGCGGGTCAGCACAAACTGACCCGCACAACTACGGGACAGCATGAGCTGACCCGCGCAATTGTGGGTCGGCACGAGTTGACCCGCACTATTGCGGGTCGCCAATTGCTGACCCGCACATAGCGCGGGACACTTAGTACTGACCCGCACAGGTACGGGTCACTAGTGTCTGCCCCGCACAATTAGTTCTTGAAACATGTTTTTTTGCCGAGTTTGTTGATATTTCTCGGGATTTGTTCGTTTCACGGTGTTCAACTGACTTGGTATCATATCTAAGAAAGGTTAGGCCGTTGTTAACTGAAGATATGGTTAAATCCCTCATTCTCATCCAAATAACCGCATCCGAAGCCTTATAAATACAAGCATAGGACCCCCATTCTCCAGATCTGAAGTTTTATTAAGAGGACGATGTATTGCTGGATTGAAGAGTCAAAGAGCACGAAATTTCAGAGGAGGCTAGCTAGATCCCGACGAACTTCGACATAAAGAAGGAGTCTTTCGAAGAATCTGAAGCCCCGTCCCCTTTTCCTTGAGTTTATGCTTAGTCTTAATCTCGAGAAGAGTATTGATTTCGCTTGGTCGATATCAGTACTTTAGTGAATACTTCCTTAGTGAAGTAGGAGTTCTGATCAATTATTCTATCAACCGGATCCGATCCGTAGACGGTCCACGGATAAACCCCGACACCGGCAAAGATCTAACGCAAGCAATAGGAGATAAATTGTTATTGTGTGTAGTTTGAAAGAGAGTTGTAATTTATTTTCATTGTGTTAAAAGTCTTATAAAAAGACTATTTTCTCAAATTTATTGTAACGCTCAAAGTTGTAATGAATTCATTAATGAAATCAACTTTCCACCCAAACAATTTGGGACACATTAATTCTCAACTTATTAGTAATCCACCACTTTCAGTCTATTCCATCTGCTCCTCAACTACCATCAAATACAACTAGCTAAATGCAGGGGCGGAGGGAAGGGGGTATAGGGTATTCCTTGGAATACCCTAACATTAGAAAAAATTGCCCATATGGTATAAGGATTGATAAATCTCAGCGGTAGCGTGGGTTCGAATCTTGCAGGGAACTTTTTCATGTTTTAATTTTTACATTTTCTTTTTATTTTTTAACCCAATTTTTACCCAACCTTTTTTACCCGACCATTTTACCATTTCACCTTATCTCACAAAATTACAGTCCTGACCTGAGACCAAATACCAAACACCAAACCCTTCACCTTCAACTTCAAGAATCCGACCAGGCACGTCCGCCTCCTCAGTCCTCACCGCCGGCGCCCAGCCACGTCCGCGCCCGCCTTAAGGAGTTCAGGTCCAGTCTCTTCCCCTTCTTTAATTCATTGTTTGTGAAATTTAATTGAAGTGTTTTTTTGGTGTGAAATTGATTGTAGGTGATTTGTTTAGGAATTATGATTGGATTGATAATTGATTTCTATAAGATTGAATTGATAACTTTATAAACTGAATTCGTTTTTTT
>BQKN01000315.1:0-60594 GCA_022839385.1 Asparagus kiusianus
ATATATATATATATATATATATATAAAATAACGGGCGTTTTACATGAGAAAACTAAGATGGCCCCCCTCCCAACTTTATTTCGTTCCTTTTTTTACAATTTATAGTAATTGAGGTGACTTGACCTGCAACCTAGAGGTAGAGGACCTCAGCTAATCCAGTATCACCACTTTGTTATCATCATTAGATGTTTACTAAATTTGATGGCGCGTTACGCTCGGTGCCGTGCAACTCCTCTTGTACTCTGTTAGGAGTCAAACTGTTCATTACCAGTTTAATAAGATTTCTCATTGTCATGTTAACGAGAACTGGCTAAAATTGCGTGCTTTTCACCCGAGAATTCTAAGATATAATTTTCTATAAAACAATTTCTTCGAATTTACAATATTTCCATTCTGCCCCGATAACTATTACAGTTCGAAAGGGCGGATGCTTAAAGTACCACTGCTCATTTAGCTCTGCTCCAAAACCATTCTGCAGATAACAGATTAAAACTACTATAATGAACAAACTCGAAGAGCCAAGAGGCAACAAAATCAGGGACCTCACATCAAGTCATTACACAACTTAACCTGGTTATTAACTACCCTCCAGCGCCTACATAACTCATCTCAAAGTTCTTTAACCTAATACATAAACACTTAACCAATACTACGGTTATTAATTAGCCCCAGTGCTTAATAACTCATCTCAAGGTTCTGATCCTACTATAACACTTAATCAATACTACAACAGTTAGGCAACATTAATAAACCTCATGGTGAAATTGGGGACGAATCAGTTGCAGAAACATGAGAAGCAGCATCCTCTTTAGAAATGGCCACAAAATTCGCAGGGGCTGCTGTCCGGTTCTCTTTCTTGCTGTCCTTGCCCATTGATCGAGAGCCATTGCTGTTGAGGGATAATCTTCGGTTGGGGGTACCATTTGCTGCCGCTCCATTTGCTCGAGGTCCAACGACCTTCTTTGGGCCAAGCGCTCGGCTAGGACTAGCGGTAGGCCTTGTGGTAAATGCAACTTCATGTTCTGTGCTCATTTGCTGCTCTTGGAATTTCTTCTGGTCCTGAAAAAGATAGACAAACATTACCATGAAAAAACTCGTAACAAAACTACAGCTGGACTCCCCACGGGGGAGAAGAGGGGGCGGGGGGTGTAGATTACCCGCATCCTTCGCTTCTCTTCCTCTCTCTCGTGTCTGAGCATGGCATATTCATCCAGCATCGCTAGAAGAGGAACACCGTCATATGTGAACGACAAGCCACGGTCCTCTTCCCATGTGCGGGTCTTTGCCACCAAAGTATCAACAAGAGCTAATCGAACACATCATTTAGAAATAAAAGGAAGTAGAAGTTACAGACATGCTATTGGGTATCATCAATCGAGAAACCACAAACATAAACTGCACTTAAAGTGCAAAGGCTGCATTGTGTTGTCAGCAAAATAGTTATGAGCTTTCATGTGATTGATGCAAAGAGTGATATCAAAAGTGCCGAATTATATACATAAAGGAAAGTTAAAAAGGGAAAGTGAAATGCCCTAAAAATCTTAAATAATATATCATAAATTTTAACTTTGTAGGTTCACACATTCACAGATGCATTAGATACACCTGCAAACAACACTTCCTTGCATTTATTTTCCTATGGGATCTTCTCCTGTACAAGTTAATGCTTGATGATTGATTTCCTTCACACAAGATGCTTTGGTGGAGTTAAATTATGCCAGATATTTTATATCTACAAATGCACACATTCATATATTGCAAGGTAGCGAAATTTTCCAAGAATATGTTTTTGATAAGGGAGCTATTGGGAAGTCTTTCGACGAAGTTACAAATGCACCTGGAATTTTATTAACCAAAATACGAGCTTTTTCTGCACGCTTGAGGTTCAGGTGTGCACCCCTGCTTGAGTTATACCGGTTGTCATCCTGGAAAGGAAAAAAAAAGCAGCAAACACATCAATGGTCTGAAACTTGATAATAAATATGACACCTCCATAGCTAAGACAAAGGCGGCAGCCATAGTTACACAGTACATGGTATGAAGCGGGACGTGATATGAAATCGGGTAAGCAATTCGCCACATAGAAAATTTGGATTCGATGGGGGTAGCTTGCTTTGGTACGCAAGCTCAATCAGTGGTACGTTATAAAATTCTTCTAGGTGCACTTACGGCTTACCATTTTCCAAAGTGTACAGTAGAAAACTAGAAAGCTAATTATGCATTTCAATTTTTTTTCCATACAAAATACTTAAATGCTTCTTTTTTATGGAATTCATTGTTCTGTTTCTCTTTTCACATAGTTCTTGTTGGGATCATGGTTTTATTCCACATTTTATTAACATAGATATTTAGTTATAGTAACGTCTTTTGACTCATATATTCTATTGTGCGTCTCCCTCTACTCGATTGCACACATTGCATTGCGTCTCCCACATGTACACTTAAAGGACTTTCCGCCCCAAATACATATAAGGCATATGTCGATTCTGGGGAACCAATTCATGTGTCGGAGGGAATCGGTTCGCAAATATACAGAAAATCGGTTCGCATGAACTATATGACGGCTCGAGGGGGGTTCCAGGGAATCGTGCAACTATGGTGGTAGCAAGCTGAGCTCATGCAAGAAATAGACCAATGCCAGCACAAATAATTTCATACAGTCTAGGCAAACCATGTTATGGTAAAGGCATGAGTCTTAGGCCCCATGCCTGCACAAGTTTGTCAACTTTTACTGGCTCCTGTCTAACATTTTTCTACAACTAGAAAGAAAGCCAAAGTAATTTATAAAAGTTAATATTGATACTGATATTACTCTTGTTTAGAGGAATTTGTAATTTCAGTTGATGGTAAAAGTTCAAATCTTATGCAATAGAAATATTTGTGGCCTTGTTATTAAAATATGCATATGCTTAAGGCTTGATGAGCTTACATATATAGTATTGGACAGTCTGAGCCAGGCCCAAAACCAGGTACACAGGCAAAATGTCAGCCCTAGCAGCACCGCATATTTTGCCAAAATTAATCCCTTCCAACAAACTAGTATTTCTGTGTAAAAGAAAGAAAAGAAGGATTTAATTACCCTATTGTAGTCTTCAAGCCAGCTCTCTTCTTCACATGCTGACATCCATTTGTCGACCTTCTCCAAAATTTCTTTTCTGCTTAATGCCTCTTCTTTGGCTTTTAGTATCTGATTGTCCATGTTAGCTAGTAATTCTGAAGGTTCAACATTTCCAGAATCGATAAGGACCATTATTTTATCTTGTTCAGAAACAGAATCTATATCTATGTGAGCACGGGCATATATCTCTTCAAGTTCACTCTGTTTCTTCAGAGCTATTTCCTTCATCTTACTAGCCTTCAGGTCATCTAGCCTTTCAACTTCCACTTCAGCCTTGTATGAAATAAAAAAGTTGAGTTCAGCTGCTGAATTAATTCAATTCAGTGCTCTAAAGAAGTTGCAAGTCCTTACCTGCTCAATCAGATCGAGGGCAAGAGCACCAGGAACTACAACCTGGTCTACTGAAGCAGAAATATTACATGTGACATGATCAAACAAACTCCGTTCTTCCTCAGGCGTATCCATAAGATTCCAAAGATCACAAAGCTGAGCAGCTAATTCTTGGAGCTGTGAAAGAGTAATAACAAAGTTATGGTTTTAAATCATCGTCAGTATAGGGGCCAAAATAGTATAATACTGTCCCATGCGCAAATCACTACTGCTTGGATCTTTTTTCTTTTTTTTTCCATATCTGGCGTCTAAATAAAATATGTGAACTAAAATGCCTACGTATGTTTGATTTTTTTCCATATCCTTGCTTACCCAAATATAAATGATTGCAGTGCAGGTTGGAAATGGGATATGGATAAAGTTACCAGTGAATAAAGTTTCAGCCTTAAAAGTAACTAAGAAGAAAAGATTTTTCATATATTGTCATTTTGAACTCTTGGGTTCAGGAATTCCTCTATAACTTAAGTGACACAATAAAAGCTTTTTCGATTCTTTTAGTTACTGATTTATGGATCAGATTTCACTCGACGCATGGTTGGGAACTAATAATTGGTTCAATCTACAATGATTTTGGATTGGCTCATAACGACCAAATTATATCTGGTCTTGTTTCTACTTTTCCATTTAGATACAATTGTGAATTATTGTATCTTCCTCTTTTAAATCGCATATCTCGTGCGCTTGAAGTCATATATCATTCAATGAATGAACAAAGAACTAATTTGATCTCCTGATATCAATCAAAATTTTATTGGTGGTTACAGATAATTAATCATCCATCAACGAAGGAATATATACACAAATCTATCTGTTGTATCATAATGGGAGAGTCATTAACAATATACATTGATGAAGGAAAATAAAAAATGTAAGGTTGAGGTGCCAGAATTACCTTCTGTAATCTCATCCTTTTGTCTTCTTTAAGTGACTCAACTGTTTGCGCAAGTTTTGACAAAGTATCATTGCTTATGCTCTTGAATTGTACACCGATAGAATCATCTAGAGTAGGATGAACTTCAGTTATTGTACAATAGAAATCCATCCCTAGAACAGCACAAAGATCATGAACAGTGCTCACAAAGTCTAGAACCTTGTGCAACCTGTCACTCTGGCACAAAAACACAAAAAACAATGCAGCATTCAGAACATGTTATGAAATGATGCCCATGTAAGTATTGGAATGATCAATTTCAGTAATAAGGTACCTTTTCCTTCTGCAGTTCTTGAAGATGTGACTGGAACTCATCCAATTTCTTGAGTGACAAATCACCCTCATCAACTGATGGTGTCACCAGCTGCTCACAATTTTTTTCACTTCCCGCAATTTCACAACATATTTTATGAATTTGTGACTGTGTGTCAATAAATTCCTTAATCCTTTCCTCTTTCTGTTCACGTAATTGTTCCAGGGCTGGTGAAATAGCTGCAAGCTGCTCCTTAATCGTGCCAGTTGATTTTTCAGGCTGTGAAAAATCAAAAAGAGCAACTATCAATCAATAACAGAATATCACATATGAATGTTAATGATATCACCTGCTTCCCGAAAGGAAAAAAGCTCCTGCATTTTTAATTGCTAATCAAGATATAGATATGATTGCATCCTTCAGAAGCATCAACATAGAAGTAACTAGGTTAGTAAGGGGCAGTTTGGTTGGCTAGAAAACAAGGAAATCAATTATAAAAAACCTATTTCCTATAATAGGTTCTTTTGTTTTGTTTGGTTCATTTTTTAAAACTAAGAATAGAGATGAGATGAGTTGTCACCATATTATTGGATGATGTGACCCATTTTTAAGGAAACTCGTTTCATAACCTTTTTTGAAGAAAATGATGGAAATCGGCTTTTAATGGTTTCCTTATCCTATTTCGTTTTCTTTGATTCTAGGAAATCAACCAAACAAGCCCTAAAGGGACCAGTCTCTTATGTAATTAAAGACTGTAGAAGCCATTTTTGTTTGATTAGTTACAACATACTTTTCGCTCATTGCTGCATGGAACTAACTGTCAGTATAAAACAATTAGATGCATAAAAGAATATGCCCTCATATTTGATCTTGACAAAGCGGTCCGTGTTTCTTTTATTTAAAAAGAATGTTCCCTAATTATTCCAAAATGTAAATACACAGTACAATTACTCAGAATGTTTACATACAACTAAGTATAGACCCACTAGTCTACTACACATAATCATGTATCTGGTTCATTTGGTTGGCTTTGGTAGATACTAGATAGTAAAGTGAGGATGGAACAATTAAGGGCATTTTGGAAAAAAGAAAATGATATACTGCATAAGTATCAAAAAGAATGTAACAAACGCACAAGCAAGCACCTTCAAGACCAGAGTTACTCACTACTATCTGTTTACTTTAGACACATATGTTCAAAGAAGTAAATGACCAAAGTCCGAGTACTTATAAGTAGCATGTCAATAAGCAACTTAACCAAGCTAAGTGTAATAGTTTACATGAATGGTCATTGAAGACCGATGTGACAGGGCAGGCTGTCATACCCAATTCACTTCATCAGGAACAAAATCTAGTTTAACTGCATTTTTCTTCTATAATTCATAAGTCATAAGATTAACGGTACCTTTTTACCTAATGTAAGGAGATACATTGGTTGTTAGCTTACATGATGCAGAGTACTGTTTCAAGAAGATAATGGTATGGGAATTGGATAAGTCAATCTCCTTTTCTGATATTCTACAACTTTTCCCTACTAACCAAAAATCAAAATCAAATTCTAGGTGCCAAATAATTTGCAACTTAAACTAGAAATTTTTTGCGGAAAACAGAATGGCTTGAATCTTTCAACATTCTTCAGGAAACCATAGATGAAAAGGTTAACAAGAGTAGATGTTTGCTCACTACACCGATATAGGTCTTTTCTCCCAGGGAAGAAAGAAGTCCAGCAAGCTCGGCTCTCGAATCAGCCAAAGCCTGGAGAAGTTGCACCCTTGACTTTGAAGCCTGATCTACTTTCCTCCTATAAACATCCAAACATTCTTGCTCAAGTTGTAGTAGCATTTTATCACGTTCCTCATCACTCTCACCAACCTCGTCCCATATTACCTGAATAAAATGACACCTGTAAATATTACTGATTGCTTCGAATATTGAATGCACAACATATATTTTAACTTAATACCTGCAATTGCTGCAGTAAAGAACCACAGGTAGGTTCACCAGCTAATGAATCCTTAGTTTCTGTGACAGCCATTTAGAGCTCAATGCAACCTGCAAAACAAAGAGGACTATTAATGAATGTTTTCTAGTTGCATAAATATATAAAATTGGACTAGTTATAAGTCAGGTGACTGCTCAGATTTTACAAGTTTCCAATCCAACTTTCTAACTGAAAAAGAAAGCTAGTTAACACGA
The DNA here is from genome assembly GCA_022839385.1 of Asparagus kiusianus. Classification (NCBI taxonomy): domain Eukaryota; kingdom Viridiplantae; phylum Streptophyta; class Magnoliopsida; order Asparagales; family Asparagaceae; genus Asparagus; species Asparagus kiusianus. Next base: position 6,889 of record BQKN01000315.1, read on the forward strand.
ACCACAAGAACACCAGGACCACACTGAACTTCATAATTCAGAAGGTACCTAAATACAAACTATTATGTGCCTGAACCAGAAACCCTGCAATCACTTAGTTAAAAGAGCAACAAAAAAATTTCCCAATGACAACAACAACAACATAAAGCCTTTATCCAAGCCTTTATCCCAAATGTTTGGGACGGCTACATGAATCCTATTCTTCCATTCCATTCTATTATGGGACATCTCCTCCTTTAAGTTAATCATAATCATATCCTTCTTCATTACTTCCAACCAAGTTCGTTTAGGTCTACCTCTAGATCTTCTAACCCCATTAACAATCTGAAGCCCCTTACACTGCGGTCAGTTATCCTTATACAAGGGTGCGTTCTTGCGTTCACCTGTCTCGCTTTTGGGTACTTCCTTCCCTGAGAAGGGTACTTGACAGTCTATTCTCTAATCTAATACGCGAATCATTCTTCAAAGAGTTTTTTTCTTTCCTTTGCTATCGTCTTGCGCGGGAGAATATTCAAGGCCTGACGTTAGGAGTACATAAAGAGAAAAAAGAAAAGAAATGGGCATCACTGGCGAGATCTATCACTTCATCCTAAATGTTTGGGTCGGCTACATGAATCCTATTCTTCCATTCCATTCTATTATGGGACATCTCCTCCGTTAAGTTAATCATAATCATATCCTTCTTCATTGCTTCCAACCAAGTTCGTTTAGGTCTACCTCTAGATCTTCTAACCCCATTAACTATAATACTATCACTTTTTCTAACCGGTGCACAAAACTATGTTGTAAACTCAAATCATAGAAAAGTAGTCATTTTAAAACAAATATCTAGCACAATAAAGGAGAACCTATCTAAGGCTAGACGACAAAATGAATGCTGACAATTGCATATATTGTCAATTTTAACTTCTGTATGATGATTATCCTTTGATTATAATCTTAATTTTTTAAAGGCTGTTATACCTAACATTTTATATCGGGACTATGATGATAAATCAATTCAATTATTCAAGTCAAAATGAAAGTTGGTAAAGAAACAACCAGGACAGTACAATCAATCATTCAGATGGGTACCCATATATCAGCTATTGTGTGTCCTTGAACCAGACATATCCCAGTCACTTAGTCAAGGTAATAAAAATTTTACTCATAAAAATAAATAACAAATTCACGTTGGGATTTCAAAGAAATTAGAAGGTTAATCGTCTTCAAACAGATGTCAGCAACAATGAAATCGGTGCCCCCAATTATACAGAAAGGACATGCCAAATTGTCAAGGTCATTCCCTCTTTTCCTTTTGTGTGGCCCTTCACACTGCTCCACAGAGAATTAAAGTGTGTGGTAATCAACATAAAAATAAAACCACCACAATTAAGAAAATATGCTAAAGTTCACATGCACAACTAACACTAATGACTGATTAATAATAAACATCCACCCAGCCAACAATGTAAAAATGAACTTTTATCAAAGACCAGACAACTGACACCAACTTCTTAAAAAGTTAATCATGTACTCTAGTAGATATCACCAGGAAATTATCACATTGGTAGATGTTTGAGACCATGACCATCTTTTAACAGAAAATTATATTCAGGTTCAACCCAAATAATCACAAGCAATTTTTTCATTAAAACAGGAAAGAAAAAGAAACCGAATCTAGAACACAATTTAAACTGCAAATATGACCAGTTTTATCTCGAAAATGCTGTACTGCCAAAATAGACCAATTATACACATGAATACAAAAAAAAATAGAAAGAAAAACAAGTTGCTAAGAAGTCAAAGTATATTGTTCCCTTGAATATTGTCTTTCTTTATTATTTCAACAAACACTTTAATATTTTAAGCTACCATTTTAACTATGTTGCTTAAGTCACCTGAATCCAAGATTTTTATATAGAACAGTTATAAGATCTTCAATGTAAACCTAAACTTAACTCTAAGCTAAAAAGTAAACCAAATTGAAACCTATCTTTCATAGAAAACTTTAATTGACCAAAAACAATAATTAAATCTATCAAAATCCCAACTTTTACCAAACAAAGTAAACTTAATTTCAAGAATCACCAAAGAAAACACCAAAACCTGTAAAAACCCACAGAGATCAAGAGCAGTCTACTCATCAAAGGCATCACCAGCGCAATGCATCAACTAAACCCTCAGAAAACCATCATTTTCACCAAACAATCCCACATCCACCCGAAACTACACTAGTCCTAGCCTCAAAACCCTAATTTTCTCAGATCTCGACTAAAATAGGCTAAAAACAGCAGAAATCAAGGCAAACAGGACAAAAGACCTAGATTCAGGTGACAAGAAAGAGAAAAATGTGATGCGAGGACTGAGATCTTACCTTAAATGAATCGCACTGGCTAGGGTTTTGAGATCTGGAACTCAGAAGAGAGAGAAGCTTTTTTAGAGCTGCTCCTTGAACAGCGAACTGAGAGTACGATAATAAAGAAAGAAGAAGCATAGGGAATTGTGGGGGCCCGCTCTAACGTGTAATTAGAATAATTGTTGAAACTAGTGAGACTGAGACTAACGCAGGGAACTCGTTGATGAGACCTGGAAATATTAGCCGATCATCGAGTGGGGTCCGTTTGAAGATTGCGAGTTAGATTGGGGTCTTCTTTAGGGTTCGGTTTAAATAAGCTCGTTAATTATAGTTCCCGCCTTCCTGATTAGCGTTTAATTACCATATAACCTCGCCTGGTCAAGATCTGCTCACATGGTTCATTTGTTTATTAACTAACGTCTTTATGGCTTTTACCATTCATATCCCTGCCACATTAGAATTTGGGATGTGGGCCCTTAAGTTTTCGGCAGTGTGCATTTGTATGCAATCATGGGGCCCATTTGAGATGAATTATTCACGGGAAATATTTAGGATCTGGTTATTTGCACAGAAGTAAGTAATTGTGAATTAGCTGAAGTAAAGAAAGAAGGTAATTGTGAATTAGCTGAAGTAAATGAAGAAGATGTTACTTCTGCTATTTCTAAGCATAAAAATATGTTTGTTTTTTTAAACCTACTTTTAATACCTCCTTAAACGCTGATGTGGCACATACATGTCATCCTTAAGCACATACGTGTCATCCTTACTTTTAAAATATTTTTCCACCCATCAAGGCTCAGAAATAGCTTGGAAGTAGGTAAAATACATATTAATTAGGAAATAAATAAGTTTTCTTATTAATATATCGTTTATCAGTTACTTCCTAATAACTTTTTATTGCTATTTAAACAAAAAGAAAAATATGAAACAAATAAAAAATTACTACTTTCACTGTTTTCTATTTCATAAATTTAGAAGTTACTTCTTTAATCTATTTCCTACTTTTGGTATTTTTATCAAACCAAACGGGCCCTTAGTTGTAAAAGAAAATTACTAGTTGGACTATTTTTGCATATTTCCGCACTAAACCACTTTCAACTACATTGCACATCTGAATTTTTAATTGAGTAGAATCTCAAATACTTCTTCCTCGGATTTGTTAATAATCCGCAAAATATAATCTAAATGATGGTTAAATTTATTAATTATTAAAGAATATTAGATATGAGATGACGACTTATTTAGTAAAATAAACTACAAAGAGATGGATTAGTGGTAAGGCTCATCTAATTCTCATCATATCATACGTGTGTATCTCATCATTTTTATCTTTTGGTTGCACATTTTATTAAATAAGCCAACATCTCGTAACCGTCAAATTCTATTAGTAAAATGCGTATTTAATATAATATGATATTTAGCGTAAAAGGTAACAACAACTGTTTAAAATACTCTAAACCTTCAAAACAATTGTTCTCAAATATTACGATTCAACTTTTTAGCACATCTGATCTGAGCAGATAAATGTATAACTCCGTAGCTCTTTAATGTGAAAGAGACTGTAAGAACACTAAAGTGAGAGAATGACTTTATCAACCGTAAAACGTAAATTAAACTTATAATTCCTTTAAATCAAGTACATACTGTATTTACCCCCCCCCCCCCCCCCCAACCACTTGGAAATGATTAAAAAAACATCTATTCTCAGATCAATGAAATAGTAATGAATTTGAATGTGTACAATTATAATACTTGTTTCTTTATTTATCCTTTGCCAAACATTACCACCTATATTATCTCTGTTGTGGGTCCATCCCAATTGAAACCCACAAGAAATAGGTCAAATTGGTTGTATTCTACTAAGAAAAGAATCTCAGGGACATATTCATAATTTGAATAGAAAAAGAGGACCTAAAGATAAAAATTCATTTATTAAAGGAATTGGAGCACATGAAGGTCATCACCTGAGTTTTTTTTTATAGCTACAGTAACCCACAAGCTTTTATTTTGGGTGGCACGAATTTGAAGATGAGAGAGATGCGAGAGAGAGAGAGAGGTAGAGATTCCGAACAACTCGGTTGTTCCATTGTAGTGATTCAAACGTTATTGTCTTCAGCACGACGACACCGTTAAGGATACGGTGTTGGTTTCTTTGCAGGTATTGGAGATTTGTGATGACACGATTTTAGGTTTTTGTGTCCTAAAGATAACATTGTATTTTTCTCTTGTGATTTGATCTTCAAGTTTGGATATAACTTTGAGGGATTATTGTTGATATATGATATCAAACAATCAAATGAGGGGAGTGATTAAGTTGATGGAGGTCCTTTAACCCTTCGAATGTCTGGTTCTAGAGTGAGTTGTCCTTCCATGCACAAATAACAAATCGCAAGAGGGTAGGGTGGGGTTCCCCAGTTTTTTTTCCGACAATCAAGTAAGTAATTTGTTTGAGTGGAGAAGTAAAATAAATTGTAGTAGTTCTTAAGCACAGTGAGTAGTAGTGAAGAACTTACCCTATTATTGAAAATAGTATCTCTATTTATAGTAGTGGTAGAATGGTAATTTCAACTGAGTATGGAATGGCGGGCGCGTCAGCTTCTGCTTTATAGGTGACGACCGACGAGTGGAGTGAGGTCACTTTAGTATTTAATGCAAAGTGATTAGTATTTAATGCAAAGTAATTGGGGGTCTGCGGTTCCAATATGGTTTAATGTATCATAAAAACTATTAGGAGTAGAGGAACGATGACGTCCATAATGCATTTAATAGTATTTATTGTGATGTGATTGGTCGCCAGTGCATAGAAGGAGACTCAAGGCTCGAGGCATTTTGTTGTCTTTCTACTCGTCCAGTGATCAAGCAGTACCGCCTTTTGAGTCGCCCTCACGAGATGTCATCCCAATGGTCGAGCAAGAAGGTCGATAAGGGAGTCAACCAAGCCTCGGGTCGACATGCAACGCATTTCGAGTCGTCCTTACAAGATGTCGATATGTTGAGTCGTCTGGACTGGGCCTTAGGTTATCTCGAAGGAGCTGGTTTGATTACACATAGTATGGGACACTTGTCTGTTCTGGACTAGGGATTATCTTTTATCACTAAAAAAGCTATAACAATTGTACTTGTGATTGATAGTGGAATATTGCTATCTAGATTGCCCCATGGACATAGGCATGATTTGCCAAACCACGTTAAATCTTAGTATTTGCTTGCGTGTAGTATTTTTATTGGCGCCGTTATTTGTTTTAGTATTTAATTCCGCAGATTAATATCCATAAAATTCCTAATAATTGGTATCAAAGTCCTGGTTCGAGGTTTTTCTTGAGATGAAAAAGATGGAGAGTTTTAGCACCATGCTCAGATTGGATGGTTCCAATTGGCAAGTATGAAAATTCAAGTTGAAAGACATTCTGTATTGTAAAGATATGCATGATCCTATCGAGGGAGATGAAACAAAGCTAGAAAACATGACCGATAAAGAATAAGAGAAACAACATAGGAAGGTGATCGGCTACATTCGGATGTGGATCGATGTTAGTGTGTTCTCATCATGTATCGAGCGAGACTAATGCCAAGTCTTTTTGGAAGAAGCTTAAGGATCTCTATGAACAGAAACCCCCGGGAATAAGGCGTTTATTATGAGGCTGTTGGTGAACTTGAAGTTTAAAGATGGAAGCAATATAGTAGGACATTTGAATAAGTACAAGAGCTTTATTAATCAGTTAGCTGCCATGAAGATGTCTATCGATGATGAGTTACAGGCTTCATTGATATTGGGTTCTTTGCTAGACAGGTGAGAGACACTGGTTGCAATGGTTAGCAACGTAGCTCTAGATGGTGTGTTATCGATGAATATGGCTACTAGTAGTTTATTCAATGAGGAGACTCGGAGAAAGTCTATCGGTATAGATAACTCACAGGCACTAATCGCAGAGAATAGGGATATGAGCAGGTACGAGGACCAGTCCAGAGATCGTGGCGCATCCAAAAATAGACCAAAGTCTAAAGGGAGAGGTTGCTTTCATTGTGGGAAGCCGGGTCATATCAAGAAGAATTGTTGGCATGGAAGAAAGAGCAAGCTGGGAACAAAGATGAAAAAAAAGATGACAAGATGAAAACAGATAGTGATACTATAGCTACTTTGTCTGAGACCGATGTTATTCTCTTCTTCAGAGAAGAAGACCGTATGCATGTTACAAGTCAGAATTCTGAGTAGATAGTGGATACAGGAGCTACATGTCATGCTATCTCCAATTAGGACCTTTTTAAAGTCATATAAAGTAGGTGACTTTGGCAATGTAAAGATGGGCCATATTAGCTACTCGAAGATTGTAGGACTTGATGATATACACTTGCAGACAGATACCAGATGCACATTGATTTTGAAGAATGTGCGACATGTTCCTAATTTATGACTCAACTTGATTTCAAGTCTTACTTTGGACTAAATAGGATTTGAAATTCAATTTGATGGAAGAAAATATTGTTCGCGTGGAAAATCGTGTTCTTCTTCATTGAGGATTCCATTACAAACTTTGAAAACAACTTTATGCGTTTTACAAATATCCGGTCTTTTTATAAGAGCCGGTTACAATGGAGATCGAAATAAAGAAAGAAACAAAAAATTACAACTTTCCTTTGAACAGATCGCGAGCTCCTGTTTTACGGTTGCTCGCTTTGTGGGGTTCTTTGCCTGCGCCGGGGTTGATTACCGTTGACCACCGCGAGATCTGGATCCAAGCAGATCTACAACGTATTACGGGTATTATCCCACCAAGGAGATAATAGCCGGGAGGGATCGTTTCGCCAAGGAAACGACCGCTCGAATCTCGGGATCTAAGAACCAAGCTTAGATCCGGAGTAGAACGATGTAGATCTGAGGATTAGCTTCTTCGAACTCCTGCCTTGTTTGTCGCGGGTGCTCGCCGAAAATTGAATCCGAGGGTCCAAGCTTCAAGCCTTCACAATTCCGAGTTGAGATGATAATCCGGCAGAGTTTCGGCTCTTTAGAAGTTCAACCAAAAGTCCTCCAAAATGAACGAACACATGGCCTATTTATAGGCACTCAGAACTGTGCCCGCGCACAGTTCTGAGCCTAGCCACCCAGGGGTGGCTCGGCCACCGAGCCACCCCGGGTTGGCTCGGTTTCGGCCGAGTTCCCGGGTGTTGGTTCGTTTCGTCGTTTTCCGGTGTTTCCGGTTCTTCGTCGTTCGGATTTGATTCGGTTTCTGGAATCGACTCATTGACTTGATTCCAAATATGGCAGTTAATCCGTTTCTGAGTTCGAGTCCGGGATTGACCCTGATTCGATCGTTATATCACCGAGTTCGCTCTTGTTTAGATGACTCGGTGATTCCCCGAAACGTTGGTTTGATCCTGCATGTGAACGCATTCCGTTGTTTGCGTGCCTTGTCGCCTCGTCGTTCGATCGTCCGTTGATTTGTCGAATCACCGTGCCGAGCTAAGCTAAGGGGCCTATAGGCAATTTTACACGCCTACAAATATAAAATCACCAAAGACTCTCTTGTGGTGGCTAGAGGAAGTGTATATTCTAATTTATAAACGACTCAAACAAAGGCTTCATATGATTCTTTGAGCATGGCTCAAGACGTTGATACTCTCAGTTTGTGACATAGAAGACTCGAGCACATGAGCAGGAAGGGACTATAGGTATTAGCAAAGAAGTCACTCATTCTCTTTGTCAAACGTTCATCACTCATCTCTTGTGATTATTATTTGTTTGGCAAATAACATAGAGTTTCTTTTAGCAAGCTTTTAAAAAAAAGATAATATCCTGGATTTGATTTATTCTGATATTTATGGTCTTATCGAGGTGGAGTACTTAGGTGGCAATAAGTATTTTATCATATTTATTGATAATGCATCGCAAAAAATATGGGTCTTCTTGTTAAGGACAAAGGATCAGATGTTTTCAGTCTTCCAGCGGTTTCATGCCACGATGGAGAGGCAAATAAGAAAGAAGTTGAAGTATTTGCACACCGATAATGGAGGAGAGTACACATCCATTGAGTTTCGAGATTATTGCTCCAAGCATGGTATTCAGCATCAGAGGACAGAGCCTGACACACTGCAGCATAATTGAGCTGCTGAGTGGTACAACGTGACCATTGTGGAGAAATTCGGATGCATGTTGAAGATGAAAAAGTTACCTAAGAGCTTATAGGCTAAAGTTGTTCGCACTACATGCTATATAATCAACAGGTCTCCTTCAGTTTCTTTAAATTTTGATATTTTAGAAAGGGTTTGATCCAGAAAAGATAGTTCCTACTCTCATCTAAAGGTGTTTGATTGCAAAGAGTTTTACACATTCCGAAGGAGAATAGATAAAAGCTTAATGATAGGGCGGTTCCTTGCATCTTCCTAGGTTATGGAGAAGATGTGTTTGGCTACAAGCTATGAGATCTAGAAAAGAGACAAATTATTAAACAAACGTATGTGGTTTTTCAGGAGGACCAAACTATTGTAGAAATCTCAAGAAAGTAGAGTACTCAGAGAGTGTTATTAGTGAGATTCCAGATATGATACTCGCTTCGTCTTCAGTATAGTTACATCCTATAGATACAGAGAAGGTGCATGATGATGATGTTGGTAATTGTAGGATGTCTAAAAATCACAGTAGATAGCTGATTCCCCATCAAACACCGATGATGGAGGTTACAATCTGACGACTTCCAGAAGGCTACAATTTGAAGACTTTCACGTAGATCGCTGAAGGTTACAATCTGACGATCTTCACGATAACTGATGAAAGCTCTAATCAACAGTCTTCACAATCAACATCGGGAGTTACAATCTGACGACTCTCACATATCAAAGAGCTAAAACAAAGATTACAAAATGACGATCTTTGCAACGCTCTGACAGAAAGAGGCTACAAATCGACGGTCTCTTCAAACCAAGACGCGGAAGTCCTCCCCGCGTACCAGCATCAAGACGCAGCTTTTTAGCCGTTGACGCAACTCAAGCTTGGCCACTGACGCAGAACAAACGCAGCTCAAGTTTGGCTCTAAAAGCTACAAACGCAGCTTAGATCCGGCTACCAATGCAGCTCATGTTCGGCCGCAAACGCAGCTCCAAAAGCTGCAAACGCAACTCAGATCCGGCTGCCAACGCAGCTCATGTTCGGTCGTAAACGCAGCTCCAAAAGCTGCAAACACAGCTCAGATCCGGCTGCCAACGCAGCTCATGTTCGGCCGCAAACGCAGCTCAGATTCGACTCCCAACGCAGCTCATGTTCGGCAGCAAACGCAGCTCCAAAAGCTGCAAACGTAGCTCATGTTCGGCCGCAAACACAGCTCCAAAAGCTGCAAACGTAGCTCAGATCCGGCTGCCAACGCAGCTCATGTTCGGCCGCAAACGCAGCTCCAAAAGTTGCCAACGCAGCTTTCAAACTGCCAACGCAGCTTCCAGCCGATGCGTCCAAGCTTTCAGACACTGCGTCCAAGTTTTCAGATACTACGTTTGAACGCAGAATTCATGCCAGAATGCGGGTTTTGCGGTTGACTCGTTCAAACACGAGCTGAACGATTTCAAAACCGTTTCCCACGATATGAGGGGATCATAACTCCACTCAGGAGTGATTTAAGGGGCAGTTACATCCCATTATCCCCATTTAGGAGAGAATTAAGGGGGCGGTTACACCCCTTAATCCCCTATAAATAACTAAGAAATCAGCTTAGTTCAAATTTTTTCTGGGAGGGCAGCAAAGAAGAGATCTTGGGGCTGGATCCTGATCCTTGATCTTCGGGGCTGGCTTTCGGATCCTTCTCCTTGGCAGAAAAGAAGAGATCTTTGGCTTATCTAACCAATTATGGTTAAGATCAATCAACTCATCAAGAGTTCTAAAACTTACCACGCAAGTTCTCCACAACGTCAAATCGTGAGGAGAAGACCATGTTCCAGTGAATCAAGACGTTCGGATCATCAACGGAGAGCAAACTCGACGCGAGCATTCGAAGGAGGCACTCCATCGCCACCGTGAAGAACCCAGAATTAAACAAAGGGGGGATCTCTGTCGATTCTCTTCTCTTTTGTAATTAGGAAATTCAATTGTAATTGAGATCAAAGGAATACAAATCAATTTTCCTTCGTTTCTTTTACTGCAAATTTTTCCACAAACAAAAGATGGCGACTCTGCTGGGGACTAGCTTCTCTGACGAAGAAGTGGTGACGCAATCCGATGTTCATCTCACTAGAACAACCGTCAAAACTCTCATGGTAGAGTTTGATCAAGCCAAGTTTGAGGAGGCCCTCTCCTCCGGATCCCTTAGCCCTAAGGCTATGCGCAAGATCCACAAAGTCTCCAAAGAGACTAAAGCTCCAACTGCTCCAATTGCAGCCGAACTGCTCAAGGAAGACTTCTCGGACAGCCCCTCCTCCGATGGAGTGGGCTCAGCTTCAGTCAAACCCGCGTCAAGACGACGGGTATTGGGTCGCAAGAAACCTATTGAGGCGACAAACTTGATCAACACAGATGGTGATGTCGCTACAAAGGCCTTGAAGCAGGCTAAGAAGAATGTCGCTCGACGCAGGAGGAGATCCCTACGACGAGCACATCTCCGAGAATGTCGATCCTTAAGTCAACACGAGTTTCATGTTTGTGAGCCTAAACGCGACCTTGTGCCCTGCGTTTCTGTTTCAGAATGCAAGTCTCGCGTTTATAAGCCTAAACATAGGCTCTGTGAGAAGAAGACTGAACGCAGCCCTCAGAGGCGCGTTCCACAAAATGAACGCAACTCTCAAATATGCATTTCAGAACCAAAATGCAGACTTCAAGACTGCGTTTCGCCAGCAAAACCTGGAGCTCAGGCATGCGTTCGGGTAACAAAATCCAATATAGAACCTGGCATATATCGTGGAGCTTCGGGGCGTTGCCCTGAACCCCGCCAGGGGGTAATCCATCCCCCCCGGACCCCCCGGCCAGGGGTGCCCCGCCCCCTGGACCCCCGGCTCGCTGACCGGGCAGCGAGACCCCCGAATACTCTGCATAGCGCGACTAGATTGAGGGGAGGATGTCAAAAGACTATGGATTCAAGGCATCTCAACCAGATCCATGTTCACCAAGAGCTAGTCCCGTCCAATCATAGACTGAGGGTTCCAATTCAAACCTCGCGATCAGCGAGCAACTCTTCTCGAGTCTTTGCAACAGATTTAAGAGTGTTCATATTAAGAGAAAGACCGATGCAACAAGTCATTCGTTCATTCTAATGTGAACGGCTGATTCCTACGGTCTTCTCGGGATGTCAATGTTGTTCATATGCGGCCAAACAATTGGTGTTCGACCAATTAACACATGTTGCCTTGCCCAACCAACAACGATGTTCTCACAGGAAGAAGTCTCAAGAGACCGAGTATCCCGGGGTCACTATCAATGTGATCGGCAGAGGGAAAGCCTCAGGTCCTAGTTCCGATGACTCTGGGACAAGTCGCTCACCGACCGTCAGAGAAATCGCTAACGAGTTTGAAGGAATCTACCAACGCACTCGGACGCGAACATGAGCCATTCCCCCTGTCAACTATCGGAGGTTAGCCAGATGAACCAATTCCGATGATGAACACTCAGCCATTGTGGAGTCCCAATCATCAAGCTCTTTTGTTGAACATGAGAGCTCCGCTTATATGACGGGAAACCATGAAGATCTCGCGAAGAGACTTGATGAGTAGGAGGCCATGCTCAAATCTCAGCAGGAGGCCATCAATGAACTCTTGGCCCTGTTGACTCAACTCGTTGCAGACACGGCCAAATCTCAGGAGACAGAGTCGCCACCTAGGCAAGAATTCTCCCGGAGAAGAAAAACGTCTTCATCCCGACCTTACACAAGCAAAGGGAAGGGAAAAGTGGTTGATGACATAGCTTCTGATCAAGAAGCCCACAACCTGGAATCTTCCTCTGATGAAGGAAGAGAGATGGAGAATGAGCAGAATCTCCAGTCTGCCAAAATGGAAGAATTGGAAGCCCGCCTTAATATCATTGCTAACAGAAGCGAGCTCCAAGACGAGGGAGTTGTCAGGCCCTATCCTGCCGAATGGGACGCAGCCTCTTATCCTCCAAAGTTCGAAGTCCCGACGTTACAAACTTTTGACGGCATGGGATCACCGAACCAACATATCTATCATTTTAAGTCACAGACTGGGAATGTGATATCAAACGACGCCATACTGGCTCGATTGTTCATTGGAACCCTCAAGGGAGTTGCCTTTGAATGGTTCAGGAAACTGCCTGCGGGATGTATTCAAAAGTTGGCAGATCTAGAGAGACTCTTCCTGTCAAGATTCTTTGAAGAGGACACAGAAGTCTCCATCCATACCCTTCTCGCCGCTAAGCAGAAGAAGAGGGAGTCTGTCAAAGCTTTCGTCAAGAGGTTCCGAAGCATGGCTCTTCGATGTCCGACAGGTATGACACAGTCTACCTTAGTGGAGACCTGTCGACATAACTTGCAGACCGACCTTCTAGCACAAATGAGGGTTGCAGAATACCGTTCCTGAAGACAACTAATCTCTCAAAGCGAACAGGCTCAAAAGATTATTGCCAGGATCAAAGCTGAAGAACAAAGTAAGCAGGATCAACCTGAGCAATCGGACCAAGCTCAATCTTCTCAGTCAGAAGGGGAAGATACTATGGCCACTGAAGTTAATCCTCTTCAGTAAGATGGTAGGTCCAACAACTATCACGTTAACAGTTACCTCTGATAGTCAAACTCGTTAGATAATGGCCCACTAGGCGATGTGCCATGTCTATCCTTTTCCCCCCTGCACTTGTTCAAGACTGGGGGTTGGTTTATTTGTAGCTCATTCGATTATGAGCAATAAATTTTCTGAGTTGTCATGTTCAATAGAACACCTCTATCAACCACGAAGTCCACCAAAACTATCACGTTAACCGTTACCTCTGATAGTCCATTCCCTCTAAATTCTCCCACCAATCCTCTTCAATAGGATGGTGGGTCCGCAAAAACTATCACGTTAATAGTTACCTCTGATAGTCCATTAATTTGCCAATCTTCTTAAATAGGATGGCAGGTCCACAAAACTATCATGTTAACAGTTACCTCTGATAGTCAAACTCATCAGATAATGGCCTGCCAAGTGATGTGCCTCTATTCCAACTTTATGGATAGTGCCCCACTAGGTGATGTGCCTTATCTACCTCTTTTTATTCCCCTGCTAAGTCTTAATCAAGACTGGGGGTTAGTTACTTGGAATCTACTGGATTATGAGTAACAAACCTTTCACATCGTCAAGTTAACACTACACTTCTGACGACCATCACCCCCATAGAGTATGAATGCAGCTTGCATCACTCCTAATTTGTCACGTTAACAATACACCTCTGACAATCAACTTATCAATCCTTATCAATAGGATGATAGGTCTTCAAAATTGCTCAAATCGCAATCTTCCCCAGCAAGACACTAAGTCTTTAAAATCTTGTTCAAATCACAAGTATCAGATCTCACCGTTTCTGATGATAAACTCACTTAGCAATTCTCCCCAGCGAGACGCTAATTCCCAAAATCTTGTGCAAGTCACAAGTACACAAATGCTGTCATGTTAACACTAAACCTCTGATAAATCCACTTATCAATCCTCTTCAATAGGATGATAAGTCCACAAAGTTGCTCCAATCGCAACATATTCTCTTGTCATGTTAATACTAAACCTCTGACAAATCCACTTATCAATCCTCATCAATAGGATGATAAGTCCACAAAGTTGCTCCAATCGTAACAAATTCCTGTCAAGTTAACATCACACCTCTGACGAAAAAATCCACTTATCGACTCTCTTCAATAGAGCGATGGGTCCTCAAAGTTGCCCCGATCGTGATATTATTCTTATCACGTTAATCCCACACCTCTGACAAAATCCACTTATCGACTCTCTTCAATAGAGCGATAGGTCCTCAAAGTTGCCCCGATCGCAATATTATTCTTGTCACGTTAATCCCACACCTCTGACAAAATCAACTTATCGACTCTCGTCAATAGAGCGATAGGTCCTCAAAATTATCCCGATCGCAATATTCATCTTGTCACGTTAACAAAACACCTCTGACAAAATCCACTTATCAATCTTCATCAACAGGATGATAGGTCCACAAAGTTGCTCCGATCGCAACAAATTACCGTCAAGTTAACATCACACATCTGATAAAATCCACTTATCAATCCTCTTCAATAGGATAATAAGTCCACAAAGTTGCTCCAATCGCAACAAATTTCTGTTAGGTTAACATCACACCTCTAACAGTCAAACCCCCCCCAATGAACTTGTTAATTCTTTTTCAACAAGAATATCAAGTTTTCATCATAAAATCCCCAACAGATTAAAGATTTTCTGGAATTATCCTAGTGATAATAAAGAAAATTTCTGAGTTTCACTCTAAGTAAAAATTCATGCCAAGTTAATATTACACCTCTGACGCTTCCAACTTTCTTTTAGTGGTTCAAGTAACACAGGAAGAAACCAGCAACAAAGCCTACGTATTCAATATCGTAGCACCAAAAATCCATGCCTTTCGTGCATGGGGGACTTTATCTCGATCCCTAAATAGAGATAAGTCTACGCCTAACACGTATCGCCGGTTAGTCTTTTTCTGTAAAAATGACAAAGTCTATGTATTCAAAATCATAGCATCAAGTCTAAGAGGGTTCATTCTCTTAACACAACGTTACATGTGGAACGGACTTAGACAATGCACATGCTAGCCCGACTCAAACGGTAGTCGGTAAAGGCTTATCAAATTCGTTGATGGCTGAGGATTTGCCAAAAATCCTATGACTGTTTTCGGGCCCATTAGCTGAATGGATGTGAGCCGTGACATGACGTTTGAGAGCTTCTGCTCATGAGTGGCATGTACCGTCGCTAAGGTTTCTCGTCGAAGCTCATCCTCACACAGGTCCTGCATGTCAAATCCCTTCAACCAAGATGCCTTCGAAGCAAGTGCAGAGAACAAATCCTTTACCACAAGGAATCAACAGCTCCAAGATCAGAGTTTAGATCCAAAGTATTCCGAAAATTCATCTCAGTCAACTGCGAACTTTCGAAAACTTTGGAGGGGGTTCTGTAGGCTGTCTAAAAATCATAATAGATAGTTGATTCCCCATCAAACACCGATGATGGAGGTTACAATCTGACGACTTCCAGAAGGCTACAATTTGAAGACTTTCACGTAGATCGCTGAAGGTTACAATCTGACGATCTTCACGATAACTGATGAAAGCTCTAATCAACAGCCTTCACAATCAACATCGGGAGTTACAATCTGACGACTCTCACATATTAAAGAGCTAAAACAAAGATTACAAAATGACGATCTTTGCAACGCTCTGACAGAAAGAGGCTACAAATCGACGGTCTCTTCAAACCAAGACGCGGAAGTCCTCCCCGCGTACCAGCATCAAGACGCGGCTTTTTAGCCGTTGATGCAACTCAAGCTTGGCCACTGACGCAAAACAAACGCAGCTCAAGTTTGGCTCTAAAAGCTGCAAACGCAGCTCAGATCCGGCTGCCAACGCAGCTCATGTTCGGCCGCAAACGCAGCTCCAAAAGCTGCAAACGTAACTCAGATCCGGCTGCCAACGCAGCTCATGTTCGGCCTCAAACGCAGCTCCAAAAGCTGCAAACGCAGCTCAGATCCGGCTGCCAATGCAGCTCATATTCGGCCGCAAACGCAGCTCCAAAAGCTGCAAACGCAGTTCAGATCCGGCTACCAACGCAGCTCATGTTCGGCCGTAAACGCAGCTTCAAAAGCTGCAAACGCAGCTCAGATCCGGCTGCCAACGCAGCTCATGTTCGGCCGTAAACGCAGCTCCAAAAGTTGCAAACGCAGCTCAGATCCGGCTGCCAACGCAGCTCATGTTCGGCCGCAAACGCAGCTCCAAAAGTTGTCAACGCAGCTTTTAAACTGCCAACGCAGCTTCCAGCCGATGCGTCCAAGCTTTCAGACACTGCGTCCAAGTTTCCAGATACTGCGTTTGAACGCAGAATTCATGCCAGAATGCGGGTTTTGCGTTTGACTCGTTCAAACACGAGCTGAACGATTTCAAAACCGTTTCCCACGATATGAGGGGATCATAACTCCACTCAGGAGTGATTTAAGGGGCGGTTACATCCCATTATCCCCATTTAGGAGAGAATTAAGGGGACGGTTATACCCATTAATCCCCTATAAATAACTAAGAAATCAGCTTAGTTCGGATTTTTTCTGGGGGGGGCAGCAAAGAAGAGATCTTGGGGCTGGATCCTGATCCTTGATCTTCTGGGCTGGCTTTCGGATCCTTCTCCTTAGCAGAAAAGAAGAGGTCTTTGGCTTGTCTAACCAATTACGGTTAAGATCAATCAACTCATCAAGAGTTCTAAAACTTGCCACGCAAGTTCTCCACAACGTCAAATCGTGAGGAGAAGACCACGTTCCAGTGAATCAAGACGTTCGGATCGTCAACGGAGAGCAAACTCGACGCGAGCATTCTAGGGAGGCACTTCATCGCCACCGTGAAGAACCCAGAATTAAACAAAGGGGAAGATCTCTGTCGATTCTCTTCTCTTTTGTAATTAGGAAATCCAATTGTAATTGAGATCAAAGAAATACAAATCAATTTTCCTTCGTTTCTTTTACTACAAATTTTTCCACAAACAGTGATGATATCAGATACCAGAATTAGGAGTTAGTGATCAGGATCACGGGCAGGAGGCTCCTCAGTAGGGGGAGCATTACCAGCAGTAGGAGATTGTAAAGCCACAACTTAGGATATAAGCTAAAGAGCATAGACCATCAAGAAAATATCCTCTTTCAGAGTATTCTTTGCTAACATAAGAGGGGGAGCCAGAGAGCATTCATGAGTCGCAGACTCATAAAGACAAGGACAAATGGTTTCATGCTATACATTAAGAGATGAGGTCTCTCCAGAAAAGTGATACTTATGAGTTGGTGGATTTGTCGAATGATAGAAAAGCTTTGAAGAATAAGTGGGTGTTCAAGTTAAAGAATGATGGCTACAAAGAGATTTAGAATACAAAACCAATTTAGTGGTAAAAGGCATTGGTCAGAAAATTTGCATTGATTTTGATAAAAAAAATTTCACATGTTATGAAGATGATTAGAATTATCTTAGGATTAGCAGCTAGTTTAGACCTCAAGATTGACCAGCTTGATGTGAAGACTGCATTCCTTCGTGGCAAATTTGAGGAGAAGATCTACATGGAACAGTTGGAGGGTTTTGAAGTAAAGAGAAAAGAACATATGGTTTGCAGGTTGAAAAAGAGCCTCTATGGTTTGAAGTAGGCACCCAAGCAGTGTTACAAGAAATTTAATTCTTTCATGTCGAGTTATGGCTACCAGAAGATAGTTACAGATTATTGTGTATATTTCAGGAGGTTTTTAGATTCTATCTTCATTATACTTTTGCTTTATGTGGACGATATGTTGATTGTTGGTCAGGATAGTTATATGATCAGTGGGCTGAAGAAGGAGTTATTTGAATCATTTGATATGAAGGATTTGGGTTCTGCATAGCGGATTCTTGGTATGAATGTTGCTCGTGATAGGAAAGTCAGGAAGTTATGGTTATCATAAGAGAAATATGTTAAACGGTTGATTGATAGATTCAACATAAAAGATGTTAAGTCAGTTAGTACTACTCTTGCAGGTTATTTGAAGCTTAGCATGAAGTTTTGCCCGACTACAGATGAGGAAAAGAGTCATGAGATGAAGAATGTTCCTTACTTTTAAGCCGTAAAGAGTTTGATGTATTCTATGGTTTGCACTTGATCAGATGCAGCTCATGCAGTTGGCATTGTGGGTAGGTTTCTTTCTAATCCAGAGAAAATTCCTTGGGAAGGTGTAAAGTGGATCTTAAAACATTTGAAAGATAGTTCCAGATTGTGTTTGAGTTTTGGAGATTCGAATGTAGTATTACATGGTTTTGCAGATGCAGATATGGCAAGTGATCTCGATCACAGGAAGTCTACCTCATGTTAGTTGTTCACTTTTGCTGTGGGAGTTGTATCTTGGTAATCCAAGTTACAGAAGTGTGTTGCTTTATCTACAACAGAGGTGAAATATATAGCAACTGCAGAAGTCGGTAAGGAGATGGTTGAGTTGAGAAGATTTTTATAGGAGTTAGGTTTGCAGCAGGATAATCATTAAGTTTTTATTGATAGTCAGAGTGCTCTTGACTTGAGCGAGAATTCTACATTCCACTCCAGAACAAAATATATTGATGTGAGATATTATTGGTTCTGAGAAGCTGTTGTGAAAGAGGAGCTGAAGCTACAAAAGATTCATATAGATAAAAATTCAGCAGATTTTTTAACGAAGACTGTTTTCAAATAGAAGACCGAGTTATGTCGACGATTGGGCGGCATGAACTCCCAATGAGGAGTTACAGATTGGCGTACCCTTCTAGTTGGGTTGGAGGAGGAGTTGTTGTGGGTCCAGCCTAATTAAGGCCCACAAGACCTAGGTCAAATTGATTGTATCCTACTAAGAAAAGGATTGGAGGGACCTATTCAAAATTTGAATAGGAAAGGAGGACCTAGAGATAAAAATTTCTTTATTAAAGGAATCAGGGCACATGAAGATCATCAACCTGAGTTTTTTTCCTGTAGTTACAATAACCCGAGAGCTTTTATTTTGGGTGGCACGGATTCAAGATGAGATAGACAAGAGGGAGAGAAAAGCAGAGATTCCGGATAGTTCGGTTGTCTGATTGCAGTGATTCAAACACCGTTGTCTTCAATACGACGACGCCGTCAAGGGTATTGTGTTGGTTTCTTCGCGGGTGTTGGAGATTTCTGGTGAGACGGGTTTTAGGTTTTTTTTGCCCTAGAGGTAACATTGTATTTTTTCTTGTAATTTGATCCTCAAGTTCGGGTGTAACTTTGAGGGATTATACTCTCGATTGATAGTAAATTGTTGCTCTCTGGATTGCCCCACGGACGTAGGTACGATTTTGCCGAACCACGTTAAATTTTAGTGTTTACCTGCGTGCAGTATTTTTATTGGTGCCGTATTTATTTTAGTGTTTAATTCCACACATTAGTCTCCATAAAATTTCTCACAAACTCTAACTCGAAAGATACTCGAGTGGATTTGTTCAAATTCCGATTATTTTTATTTTTTAAGTAGTTGAGTGTGAGTACTCGAACTCAGTCTCTCTTTCGAATCTGTGAGTTCCTTGACCAAAGTGTCTCCGTTTGCCAAAAAAATTACATGATTTTTTTTTATTTTTCCACTTGCTCGATGATCGCTGATATATATATGAAATATTCGATGCATGACCTCAATAAAGAGGCGACTGAATCTAATAATCGCAGAGAAGGCAGGGGAGAACGTACAACCCAAGAACACTAACATCTGAATTAATTTGCATAAATAAACTTTTAATTACGTCACGCCTTTTTTGCATTAGAAGAGGCTCAAAAAAGCCAGGGGCGCCAACGGTCTCAAAGTCTCAAGACCGTGAACGGCAAGTTCCCTTACTAGCGCCCTGCACCGCCACCATGTGCTTGTCGGCTTCTTGTCTCACGCCATCCCTCGTCCTTTCCTCCCGCCCCCACCGGTGGAAAAAGAGATTTTGAGACCGATCGATCGACACAGATGTACGATTGGGTTAATTTCACTTCGGTAAACCTCATCGATCAGCTTTGAGGGATATATTTCGCATATAAAATGCTCGTCAACTTTTTATTTTGTTCCAGTCAATCATATTCTTCATAAATTAATTTATATACTTAAAGATAAATTGTAAGTATTCACTAGATAAATTACACCCATAATTTGTCATCAATAACTATACACCACCCCTAAAAACTAGGCAACCTATGCATGCTTCTATCCACTTTCAAGATGTGGGCACCTGCCGATTGATGGATGATCACGACACTCAAACAAGATACCCTATGTTAATTATTAATTAGCTCTCACTCCAACTTTTTCTTTTTCTTTTTCTTTTTCAAGAGAGGAGCAGATCGAGCACATGCATCTTCACGTGGTCACAGAAGAAAATGCCAATCAATCGCATTCGTCACCAACAAACAAATAATTGTCCCTCAAGATCATGATTTATTAAGCTTGGCTCGGTTTGGTTTATTAAGCTTGGTTCAGTTGGTCCGCAGAGTCAAGAGGCGGTTTGGCAAATTTTAAACTAATTAACCATAGATTAGTGCTAGTCTAATTACGCTTTGGTCTCGATAATAAGTGTAAACTGAGTTTAATTTAGTACAACTGGTTCTTAAGTTAAACTCAATTTGTCTACGTCCAATTAAACTGGTTTAGAACTAAAATTTGATTGGTATAAGTTGGATTGAATTTGTAGTCTTTCCTTTTTTCTTTCTCACGATATCTTTTATGAACCAGACATAATCCAATTTATTTAGAACAATGGCCTTAATTCCTGGATTGGTTCCGACGTGATTATTGGCCAAAAATGAAGTATTAAGTCCAAACAATGAAATTGTCAAACTAAAATTATGAACCAGCTGGATCAAAGAGTGCCAACTTGATTTGTTTGCGCCGAACTGACATTGGGGGGTCTCGAAGTGTGATGGATATGGAGGGAGAAAATAAATATGATTATGATTGGACGAGCCTCGTAGGCGCATGAGTTGGCAGCATCCACGAAATGATGCAATCAAAGCGTGGTAGGACCCACATGAGTGCTCGCTACGGTCACGAGTCGATAGTTTACGGCGGAGGAGACGCTCGTAGTCGTAGCGTAGGAGTGAGCATGGGTTGGGCCAGGCCTGGCCCTTGAACTAGCCTGCGGATTCTGGGTCCGGGCCGGTCTAGATTTGTGTGTGGATAAGCCTGGACAGGCTTGGCCGAGGACTTTGTCTTTGGGTCTGAGGCTGGACCCAGCTCGACCCACTACAGTTCAGGTGGCGGATCAACCCATATCTTTTTTTTATGTTCAATTTTTTCTTTTCGTTTTATCTTTTCATATTTTTCGCTAGATTAGTATGTATAGTTTAAAAAGAAAAAGTTGTATTTTATCTTTCTAAAAAGTCTAAACCTTATATATTTACAATTGATGATGGAATTATCTCAAAAGATAAAAAATTCGTAATAATTTAAGTGTTTTTAGTAAATCAAAATGACTACAAACATTAACCAAAATACTAAATAAAGCTTAGAAAATCTCTACTATTTACTAAATTTGTAACTCAAAACAATTGGAGATTGCAACTTTTAATCCAGTTGCTACTAAAATAATATAAAAAATGCAACTATCACCTAAGGCGGGTCGGGTCGGGCCGGGTCAAACATGGGCTGGTTTGGGCGTGAGCCTGACTTACTTCTTTGCCCGCGGGTTAGAGTAGAACTCAGCTTGATACCGCACCACACATTTCTTTAACCAAATGACGAGGTAACCGGCTAAGAGAGTCATCGGCTGAATCCGCTTCACTGTGTGCCATAGGAATGTTTAGAATTTAGTTCCTGCAGGGAAATCACTCTCAATACTAGTGGTGGTGTAAGATTGGGCGCTAGATTTCTTGATCAACTCATTAACCTCTGATAGAGTTAGCGGCGCCAACTCATAGATCGCCTCGTCAGAGTTGCTATCCAAATGCTTAAATAAATAATCTGCGAATTGCTTTAAGCTTATTTGTGGCCGCAGCTTCTTCGATAACGGGTCAACGCCTGCCAGAGCTATTTGATAGTGGCAAGTAAGATCCCACAAAGTGTTATAGCAACTGGGCATGCATAGCTTCAGCTAATGCAACTCCATATTTGAAGGAAAATACTCCTGATACAACATATTCCCCATCGGCAAGTCGGAAACTTTGTGCATCTCATGGAGAGCTAACCCTAGTTCTCTGTGCTTCGTCAAAAAATTATTTGTGTCTGGGTTATAAAGCTCTAGCAGTGTAAGGAAATAAGGGATGCTGATTGGCAACCCATACATGGTAGCGCGAATAGCTGCATATAGATCGCTGGCCTTTAGCTCCTCACTCCCTCGATTGAGAACATAGCTGGTCAGACGAACCCACCAAAGCTTGTCTAAAGAATGAACCTAGTCATAACACTTGTGACCCATCGCAGACATTTCTCGCCCCAACCTCGCGAGACGATTCTTCAAAGTATTAGGGACTATAAACAATTCACCTTGCGGTGGGTCATTTAGTCCTAACACACCGGGATGTAATCCGGTGACGCGGTTTCTATCACTTGAGTCGGGAATGGCCTGATGGGTGATGTATCCGCAATGTATGCGGTCATGTTCCTCCGTCAAGTCCCACGACATCTCCTGTGTGACAGCTTGGCACCGCAATTCAGCAGCGAGCGATAGCGAGGAATTTAAGGAATATATAGGAGGCCCCATCATATTTATTCAACCATTGCTCAGCTTCGAGAGATACAACGACCGGGTCTTCAACAGAGTTGCCGAATAGATAATCTGGTTTCTTCAAGGGATGAGTGGAGCTAGAATCTTTGACAAGGGGTGCGTCGGGTACGACGATCCACCTTCCACACCAGCTGAGGAAGTTATTCAGGCTCACCCAGAGCAAATTGGGGAACAACCGGGATGAGCATAGGATCATCAATAGAGGCATAAGCCTCACTGCAGCGACCGTCCACCGCATGGGCGTAGAACACCTTTGGAGGAAATTCGACTGAAACAAGTAATGTGTATTTATTAAATATAGTTACAAAAATGTCCCTTTTAAGGCAATATAAGCATTGAACTCATCTTACGGATCCATGAGATAGAGTCACGGCCCTGTAATTGGTGAGACAATTTTAACTGTATTACATACACGAAGAACAAAGTACATTATCGTACAAACGACATGACAATATACCTCATCCTACATAACGTGATACAGTATGAAATCGCCCTTATTGACTTGAGACGCGTCTTGACCAAGCAAAACGCATCTTTTAAGCGTCCACCCTCACAAAGGAGGATGTTAGCTCTTCCCAATTACCTCACCAAGGAGAACAAAATAGGGATACAATATATAATATATATTAATATTAAATTTACGAACAAAAGGTGATAAAAGGTTACTTACATAAGAAAAAGGCTCTGACTTAGGTGACTGAGTAGCTGAGCGACCCCTCAGGACACGTGACCTCTTCGGTAACGTGGCTAATCTGCAAAGAAAATCAGTTCAGTTATATCGAGAATTGAGAACCATGGATCCAATACAAAAAGGAAAATTGTGATATTTGACTAAAATTCCATAAAAATAGAATTTTTCGGTTAAAAATCCAATTAAACCTACGTGATATCCCTAATTCAAGTTAGAGCGGTGGGAAATTAGACATGCTAAACCAAAGGCGATAAGCTTGATTTTCGTACAAAGTCAAGCGAACAGACGCGACTCTCAACCAAAACTCATGGAGATAATTTGGATTCTCAACCGAGTGTACACAACCAAATCGTTCAAGATTTCGACATGACAAAGGTTCGAAATTAAGAAGTTTGGCCCAATCTACATGCACCACTAGACTTGGTGACCATACACAAAAAGGAAATCACCACCAAGACATGGGTTCGGTTACCATTCAAAATGAAAAAAGGAGTACGACATGTGCGCAAGTTCAGTTTTCGTACATGACTACAAATCCAAACCAAATGACCAGTTGCAACAAAGCTAAAGGGTTCGGTCATGATCACAAATCTCGAGGGTTCAATCAAACCTCACATACAACCAAAACTTAGGCAATAATCTAAGAACCAAAATAAAACCATGGCCTTGGTTCTAATCCAAAGCAAAGCCATAGCCTCAGTTCTCAAATCCAAGCAGAAGACCCCAATGATTAACGGATCAATTCTCGTTCAAATTTAAACCAAAGGTCACCATCCAAAAGCCCCAAAATTTGAAACTGAAGATCACAAGATGCAAGAAATTAACTGAAATTGAGAGCAATGAACACGTACTTACCTGAGATCAAAGAGCCGAAACTTGGTGAAGAAAGATTGAACTAAAAGCTTCGAACCCAAGAAGATGATCGAAACTCTATCAACTGATCAGGGAGTTCATGATTAGAACTAAGTCAAATTGAAAAGGCTGAAACCAAGTGTTGGTTATCACCCAAAATTCACAAAATTAAGCCAATGGGTTTCAGTCATCATCCAAAGTCAAAACTAATGTTTTAGTTTTCATCCAAAACTAAATTAAGATCAGAGACCAATTCTATGAGGAGTGTCGTTGGTTGTAAAGCCTAGGGAGAGATAATAAATCCAAGTACTTGAGGAAGGTGACACGGGTAGGCCAACACTTAGAGGAGTGTATTGTGTATTGACAATCTTATGATTTGTAAACGTTATTGGTGTGCGTTGAAAACCGAATTGTGTAATTGTTATTTGTGTGATAGTGGAGTATCTCCTCGAGGGTGAGGAGCGAAGACGTAGGTTGAGAGTGACCGAACTCCGTGAACATATTCTTGTGTTTGTGTTTGTCTTTAGTGCACTCTTATTGTCTCATTGTTTATATCACCTATTATTCATTGTTTATTCTTGCATATATCACTTGTGTATATCATATTGCTAGGATAAAGTCAATAAGTTTTATATTGGTATCGTATTCATAGTAGATTAGCAATTATCCTATTCACCCCCTTTTAGGGTACTTTCATTGTCGAACCGGGTCTCCTTTTGCTTGGTTGGTTCAGGTTGTTTGGACGTTCCTGGCTAATTGTAATCCCTTAGGTAATCTTTGTCGGATCTTGTCCCTGTCATGCTAGTTTTTCTCCGTCCGAGTCGGTGAGTGAAGTAACATGCATGTACTCTTATTCAATGATTGCGGAGATGGCGCTATAGGCCATCATCTTTTGCTTGCTATTAGGCTTCTGAAGAGTCAAATCTTCATCTTGAAGAAGGTCGGTACACACCCATATTATTTCTCCTCTGGCCATGGTAAGAGAAACTAAGCCTTGGCTTTGCTGGCTTTGGCGGTCATAGTTAACCATCTCCATTATTATGGTAGGAATGAGCGTGACACCATTTTGAGCTTCAATCTCTGGCATAGAACCGAATTGGAGGGTCACTATGTTAGCAGTGACTTTCTTTTACTCGGGTTTGAGCTTGAGAATTCCTGATTCGACGAACGTCTGAATCTTATCCTTGAGGATGTAGCAGTTCTTCGTCTGGTGTCCTAACATTCTGTGATAGAGACAGTAGTTGAGGTCATTGGTCTTTCTGACTTCTTACGGGCGTCAAGCTTCTGGCAGCTCAGACGATTTTTCTTGTTGAAGGCGTGAAAGATGGCGATTGTATGCTCATCCTTTAACGAATAATTGCACTAAAAATTCTTCCTTGGCTCTTTTTTTAGATGTTATTGGCACTCCAACAATGAAAGTTTTTTTGGATTTTGGTTGTGACGTCTGCCCTTGTTTGTTGTTGTTGCCCTTAAAGTTGGTGTGAGGTTCAAATTTGTTGAAATGTTCTAATGACTTCTCGGCTATCTCAACTTGCTCCATCAAATCTTTCCAAATGTGAGCGGTGATAGCGCCCATGTAGGCTTCAATTCATGCCAGGAAGTTGTGCCGACAAGTTTGAAGCAACATTGGTAACGGCATATCTCGACATCACAATGTCAAGTTACGATATCTTTCAATGTATTCTCTGACCGTCTCATTCCCGCTTTGTTTCTCAGAAAGGAGTTTGGCCATGGTGACATCGGATTGTTCCTCATGGAATTGAGATAGGAACTTTGATTTTAAATTTTCCCAGGACCTGATTGATCCCTCGGGCAAATTTTGGAACTAATCAAAGGCTACTACCTAAAAGGTGCTAATGAAAAGATGTACTTTAATAGCATCGCTACCCACGATATTTCCAATTTGTTGGTGGAAATAGTATATATGCTGGTGTTTGTTGGAAATTTGCAGTAAAAAGACAATGAAAGAAAATTTGACTTGTATTCTCTCAAAATTAATTACAATTTGGATTCCGATTACAAAAGAGAGGAGAATGAATTTGACTCTCCCCTTTGTTTAATTCTGGGTTCTTCACGGTGGCGATGGAGTGCCTTCCTCGATTGATCGCGCCGAGTTTGCTCTCCGTTGACGATCTGAACGTCTTGATTCCCTAGAACGTGGTCTTCTCCTCACGATTTGACGTTGTGGAGAACTTGCATGGCAAGTCTTAAAACTCTGACCGAGTTTAGAAGAACTTACAGGGCAAGTTTGAAACTCTGACCGAGTTTAGAAGAACTTGCAAAGCAAGTTTTAAAACTCTGGACGAGTTGATAACTCAGATCGAGTTTGAAACTCTATGAAAGAGTTGATTTAAACCGAAAGTTCGGTTAATAAGCCAAGGCCGAATAATCTCAAAGGCTTCAATAAAAGCCTTCCAAAATTATTCAAGAGCTCCTTCAAGTCGCTGATCTCCAGAGCTCCTTGTTGCTGCAGAAAGCGGCAAGATGCCCGATCAAGGATCCCCCAAAAAGTCAGCCAAAAAAAAAAGAATCCAAACTCAGTTGAGTTTCCCACCCTTTATAGGGGATTTAGGGGTGTAACCACCCCCTTAAATCTCTCCTTAATGAGGGTTTAATGGGGTGTAACTGCTCCCCATAAATCTCTCCATGATAGGGTAGTGATCCCCTAAAATCTTGGGGAGAAAACGGTTCTGAAACCGTTCAAATCGTGCTTGAACGAGTTAAACGCTGAAAACAGCGTTCTGGGCTCAAACTGTGCGTTTCTGGACCTGAAAACGCACAGCTGAGGCTGAAAACGCACAGCTGAGGCTGAAAACGCACAGCTGAGGCTGAAAACGCACAGTTGGTGTTGTTTTAGAGATTAACTCTGCGTTTTAGACTGAAAACGCAGAGTTGGACCTGTTTAAAGGCTGAAAACGCACAGTTGGTGCTGTTTTAGAGATTAACTCTGCGTTTTAGGCTGAAAACGCAGAGTTGGGCCGCAGCTATGCGTTTTGACGTTATATTACAAGGGTAAACTCCGCGTTTTGATGTTATAACGCTGGTTCGACCTATGCGTTTTGGCTCTGTAATGCAGAGGCGAACCCTAGGCGGGCTTGGCGAGCTTCAGGCTAAGTCTAATGTTCTGATGAAGCCCAGTCTTGCAGACGGACTTCAGAACATAACTTGCTACGAAGAACAGGTCATAACTTTCAAACCGTACGTCGGAATTGGACGAATTATATATGAAAATCGGCTATCTCGACGAGACGGAGCCGACCAAACCAACCCCATAGGGTTCGGTTTGCTCTGTCAATTTTACCAAATTCCTTACGGTTTGAGAGATATCTGCATTTTTAGTATGAAGAGACCGTTGATTTGTAGTCTCTTTTGCTAGGGCGCCGCAAAGATCGTCATCTTGTAACCTTCGTCTTAGCTCCTTGAAAATATGAGAGTCGTCAGATTGTAACTCCCGATGTTGATCATGAAGGTTGTTAAATTGGGGCTTTCATTAGTTGTTGTGAAGGTCGTTAGATGGTAACCTTCTACGTGAAAGTCCTCAAATTGTGGCCTTCTGGAAGTCGTCAGATTGTAACTTCCATCATCGGTGTTTGATGGGGGATCAACTATCTATTGTGATTTTTAGACAGCCTACAGCTGGTTCGGGGACCCTTTTCCATCAAATGCTTGAAGCGTTGGTGGCTTGAACTTCATCAGATAGGGAACAATATCCTGTTCGACGGGATAAGGTCAGGTGATTCCAAACTTCTTGATCTATGTTCATTAAGAAAGAACATTAAGCTACTTCTAAATATCTTCTAGGGCTTTGGCCTCCTTATTTGGTTTCGAAGGTAGCGTAGCCTCTGACCTTGCATGTTCAAAGTCTGTATCATCTTGTTGTTCTTGATCGTCTTCAAGAGGATTCTCACTAAGTGGCCTTTTTACTTTTAAAGAACTTGCTTGAGGACGAGAGACTAATAGAAGTTGCTTAACCATCTCTTCCAGTTGTTCGATTCGTTCATCTGAATCTTTCTTCTGAATCAACATTTGAGTCAGAATGTCTTCTCGATTTGCCATATCTATTGCCCATTGTCATTCTTGACTTGAACTAGGGGTTGGATTCGATGGCATGATAGAGTTAACTCCACTGGAAGTAGGTTGATTCATCTAGGATGATGACTATGATGTTCGCATTGGGATGAAGGAGTAGTCAAAAGGAATAGCCACCCTTCTCCTTAGCCTGGTGTTGTAATATAGTCCATCGACTTTTGGTAGAATGGATCAAATGCCAAGAGAGTATACTAGATTAGGTGAGCTATCTAAACTTTCCTCATCATCTCTAGAAGCCACACTTGTCGTGTTGATAGTGAACAATTACATTTTGCTCCTTCGAGTGTGTCATTGTCATTTAGTCCAAACTTTTGAAAGCTCAGGAACATGACTAAGACGGTTGAAGATTGTTTCTTTGCACTGACAACTCTTTTAAACTATCAAGATCACTTCTCTGAGGGTCGCGCAATGTTGACACTGGCGAGCTCTCTTCAGAGTTATGAATTCTCTCAAGTCAGCATTGGTGCCAACTTCACTGGTTTTGGCCTTAGAATGTGAACGTCGCTTACGACGACATTGGCCAGAAATTTGTTCAGCGGAATTAGGGATGATGATGTTATTCCTTTGAGGAAATTTGGATAAGGAATAACCCCCATTCTTCGCTTCTGTTGAAGAAGCATAACGAGCATCACAAGACACTTTGAATCGAACTCCTAAAGGAGTCGAAGACTGAAGCTTGAGATTAGATGTGATAACATTTTGATCAAGGTTCGATTGGCTTCCAGCATAGCCCGAACTATCTTCGTCGAAGGTAGGCTTTCCACACGTGGGGGTCATTTTAGACCCGAGATTCGTACTGCGCTGAATTTTGTGACAACTGTGTACAGTTATCATCTTAGAGATTTTGTTCTTAAAAATTAATTTCTCGAACTTCGCTTGATCAAATTTAATGACTGACGTTTCAGCAAAAGACCCAAGGGTCTTAGTGTCAGTGTGCGACATAATCTTCTCGTCAGAGGAGAAGGAAGTCCCCAACAGAGTTGTCATCCTATTTTAGGTTCTTTTGGTTTGTAAGACACATATTACAATAAAAGAAAATATAATGAAACAAAAAAAATTATTTTTTCCTGGGGTTCTTTTTTGTGTGCTGATGAAGCGTCAATCTTGTACTCCGTTGACTCGCCGACTAAGACGATGGGTCTTTTTTTCTTTTGATGAGGATTAGATTGTTTGGAAGCTAGCTCAGTCTTCTCTTAGCAATAATTCTAAACATAATAACAAATGTATGCTTCTGTGTATATCTCTGTGTCCGCGTCTGTGTGTATATCTCTCTGTGTGCCCCCTTAAAGTGGATGATCTCCTCTCATAAGCTGAGAGAGAGAGAGAGAGAGAGAGAGAGAGAGAGAGAGAGAGAGAGAGTTAATGGTCCCCTTAAATGTGGACTAAGTGGCCATTAAAGTAGGAGTTAGTGGGGAGCGGTCATCCCTCAAAAATAGCTCTAAAACGGCTATTTGGGCGAAATTCACGGGCTAGGCGAAGTTCACTGAAGATGTGGGTGAAGGTCGCTTCGATCGTGGGCGGAGGTCGCTTCGAATGTGGGTATCTTAGTCCATGTGGGCGAAGTTCGTTAGTTGGCAAAGTTTGTTAGTTGGCGAACTTCGCTTATGAGTTCGAATTTAGCTCAGAATTCAGCTCTAGGCTTGGCTGACTGATGATGCATTTCGGCTTGATGTGAGGTGTGTTGCGGGGGTTAACTCTTGTCTAACATGGTTTTGTTGATATGAGTTACTTGGCAAGGTTAGCTTCAATCATCAGGTCATCTTCACTTCAGCTTGTTGTGGGCTTGACTTTGGGTCCATTCGAAGTGTTTAGCTCATGGGCATTCACTTCTTGGATCCTCAGTAAAAATATTTTTTGACCGTCTACATTAATAACCATTACTTTTGATTCACAATCCCTACAAAGAAAATGAAATTTTTTTTCTATAAAATTATGACGCCCCTAGTTTCACACAAGACTACAATCTAAGGAGAATCCAGACATGTCAAACCTACCATGCATCCACACTATGCATAAACACGTTTCACCAATCACAGCAATATCCTCTAGATGAATCAAAAGAAGTGTATGTACAAAAACAGACAAAATAAAGAAATAAACGTAATAGACATGATATGAAAAAAAAGATATCTCATAAATAAAAATCATGTCTCAACTAAAATACATATGATATATGGAATAAAGAAAATGTTTCAACATGAATCAACCGGAAATCGTACTAAGGCACACTGTCTTTATAATATAAAAAATAAAACTCTAAAGCCTGAATGAAAATCATAAAAGAAATCTATTGTGGAGCCTCTACTAATAACTCATGTAACGACGACTATGCAAGAACTTCGTCATTTTGTGACTCTCCGAACCTCTATACTGCCTGAAAGAAGAGAAAACAACAAAAAGAACCACATAAAGAGTGTCAGAGCGCTACAGTAAGATCACATCCATCCGCCCTTAGTGAAAGGGCTACTAGATGGAGCGGAGGTTCTATCTATAAGCATAATCTACCTAGATCATTTTTCTTGTATCTAAGTGGAATTAATATTTAGACACCTATAATATAAGATGTAGTACATCGAATGAAATAATCCAAACAAGAAAACTCTCATGTATATACCATATGTCTCAAATTATAGATACATAAACATTAACACCGAACTAGAAATAAACAATCTAAATAAAATCAATAATTAGAAATCCACAACACGAGACTAGTACGTCGAGCGAAATAATCCAAACAAGAAAACCTTCATGTATATACCATATGTCATAAATTATAAATCGCTAATCATTGATCCCAACCTAAGAATAAAATAAAGCAATACATAAAGAAAATAAAGACATCATTATACCGTATTTATAATATCTCCCACTATCACTGGGAAGATAAAAATAAATACCAACATATAACCACGTATACTTTCAAGAGCAAAGTATCTCAGTCTTATAGTTCAAAGATGGACTACCCTGTCGGTATCCTAAAAAATGTACACGACTCATTAGTCTCATCGCGATCTCAGCACGTAGCCTGAGTGCGGAACGACCTACCTTATAGGTATCCAAATAGATGGTTCACAAGCCTCATAAATAGATGGCTCACAAGCCTCATCGCACCCTCGTGCAGATGGTCTACTATACAAAGCATCCAAACCCGACTCAATGGACTGTACATATGGAATATCGACGCACTACCTCATGTAGCACTGAACTGAGCTCATCAACAATATCTATTTTATGTATAATCTGTGTATATTGGTATATCGACACACTGATCCATATAGTGCTGAGCTGTGCTCATCAACAATATCCAACTCGTGTATAACAATTTCTAATTCTGACATAAATAACTCAACTCTTGTCAAAATCCCCTTTCTGGGATACTCATGTGTGTGTATTGACATTGTACTTGTATATTCATAAAATTACATTTGAGGAAATACGGGTCGAACCCCGCAAACACATTTCAAACAAATAAAACAGAACTCAGGAAATCAACCTTAGTAGTCGGCTACTAGCCTGAGTAGTCGACTACTCTGAGTTCATCCAAAACCTGGAAGATTCTAACTAAGTGTTAGTAGTTGACTATTATTAACATTAGTTGACTACTCTGCTATGAAATAGACTCTGTGAAACGCATCAGGTAAGGAGTAGTCGACTACTCTCTCCGTTAGTCGACTACTCTGAGTTCAACAAAAGTCAAAATCTCAGAATTTTGATGTGTTAGTGTTTTATTCTCAAACAAAACTTGTTTAATTCACATTAAACTTAGGAAAAAAGGTTTTTTCCTTTGAAAACAATTATCATAGATTAATTCACATGATTCGACTCTTGAATTAAAACTAATAAAGGTTTAACATCTTAATTATCCATATTCTCACATAACACACGAACTTAAGACATTAATTAACTCAGACATAATTATATCTGAACATGAAACATGGACTAACTGATTTAAACACATTCATGTCACTATGATCTGACAATTTAAAGTTCAAACATGATTAATCTACAAGAAGACTTAATTTATTATCAAATTAGGATTTTGCACATGAGTTAGACTTTGATTATCATATTAAAATAAAATTAATATTTACCCTAATGATCATAATTATATTTCTAACATAAACAGCAAGGAAAAACATTAGATCTAATAGGGATCACAGATCTGTTATTAAAAATCTACCTTTTTATTTCATGAAACTAAGAAAATGCATGAAGAACATTGATTTAATCACTTTAAATCTTATAATTACTAAGAGTGCATGAAGCGGTGAAGATGATCTTGCCTTAGAGTGTTGCTGGAGTCCTCAAACACATGTGTGCAAGATCCTTCCTCAACCACGATGCCAAAACTTCGCCTTCCTCTCGACAAAAGCCTCAAAAAACTCTCTCAAAACTCACAAACTAGGGTTTAGGGTTTGAGGAGGAAGATGGCTGATATTCTCATAAATTTTCTCTTTGAAAATAGGGTTTAAACGTGTATGAAAAGAGATATAACAACCTGGGTTCGGATATAAACCAAATCCAACCCAAAATCTGAAAGAAAAACTGGAAACAACCCCGATAGTCACTACTACTCAGAGTAGTCGACTACTAAGCTGGTTAGTCGACTACTCTGAGTAGTAGTCGACTACTAACAGCCTATAAACAGGTTTGTGCATGTTTTCATACATGTTTTCCATCTATACTCACATATATGCATTGGATTGATCTCAAATCAATCCCTAGCATACTCAAACACCAAAATATGTTATTTATAACCATACAACATACTTAATACTATTTGTCACAATTTATTCAAACTTTTAGGGTTTTACAAAAATTCTTTGTTGTCATACTCTTTTCCCAAAGCTTCAGATTTGTTCACAATGTTTGTGAACCGAGTGAACATATCCTAAATACTCTTCAAACCCTTCATCTTAGAATTTTCATACTTGTTCACAAGTGTTGTGAGTTTTACCTCTTTGTATGTAACTTTTAGAATTTTTAGATTTCTTTTGTAGTAGTACAATTAAAAAAAAAAGTTAAGTTCTTCAGTAGATAAGGAATTAAAAAGAGATACATATTTTTAGCATTCAAAGAATAAATCTTTTATCCTGGGTGATCCACTTATCTCTAGGAGTAACAATGGTGACCTATTCTAAAATGGTACTGGGTTCACTATAGATATTCTCTACACTTACTCCGAACGTCATAATCTCTAGACAATAAAAATGCTTCCTTTGTATTTTCTAATAGGTATAGTTTATCCCATCGAAAAGTGGGGGTCTTTTCATAGTATGTCCCTTAGGAAAAGCCACTGCAACGATTAAACTAAATATCTCTACCCTAGATTGTAAATTCTAAAGATGGGCAATAAGGTTCTAATACCTCTTGTTAGATCTGAGATGTAAGTCTAGAGAGGGGCTTGAGTAGGTTTGCTACCATTTTTCGATAAAACACAGAATATGCAGCAGAAATATAGCAAAATATAAGCGACCAACCAAACTAAAAACCAACCAAGAAACACAAAAGATTTGTATAGTGGTTCGGATAATAATCCTACTTCTACTCTTTTTTCTCACAAAAGGGCATCATCGTTATGCCAAGAGTTCTCTTGAATCACAAGCCGATTCGGTAGGCTTACAAAAAGCGTCACCTTAAAATCTACTCGAAACTAGTCGTCTAATCTAACTTTTAACAATGAGTAACACCTAGTCCTAGTTAGCCAAACCCTCAATTATTACTGATTGGAGCATATCGTAAACCTCAATTAACACTGGCCTGACTATGTCGTAAAAATAAGTTTAAATAAACAATAAAAATAGTTTAAGTATAAAATCAGAAATATTTTATAGTCATTTTGATTAGCAAACCGTTCTTTAAAAGATTGAAGCGAAGCTCGATGAAGAGTGATGTAGATATTGAGTCAAAGCAAAACTCCTCTTGCTAAAATGATTCGAAAATGTTGAGGCAATGAGAAAGAGTTTGCTAAGGCTCTGGTGGTACTAATCTCCAATAAAACCTCTTTCACAAACCCTAGAAATTCTCTTCACGTTCTCTCCAAAAGCACTCTCTTTTCAAACTCTAGAACTCACCTCAAATATTATCTCTTTCAATCTTATATAGTCTCTCATAAATTAAGAAAGAGATATGCAAATCATAGCAGAAGTTTAAGATGAAAGGGATTAACTAACGGTTGTGATTAACTCTCAAATATGCCAAAAATCATCATCACCATTGATGGTTACTCACGATGGCTACGTAAGCATTGATGATGGGTGCTTGTAGATCATGGATAGTTTAATTTTGAATTTTTGGAAATCTGTAATTGGTCACCGTACACCATCAATGAGGTGTGGTGACCATTGATGGTTTATCACAGACTATCAATTGTTTAAAATCAACTTTCTATAATTTTGTTAATGTTCATTGTACACCATCGATGGGTCATCATAGACAATTGATGATTCTAAGGCTGAAATCAGTGTAAATGCTAATTTTTACATCGTTTCGCCTCGTAACCTTCCTATACCTATTTTCACTTGTGCTATATCATATCAAATAGATATTATTGTCAAATTAAGTTTGCTATTAGTCAAACAAGAGCTATTGTATGGACTACATCCTAACAATTAGTTCTAAGGAAATAGATACACTGATAAACAAATACACGTGCTAATTTTGTGTACGCGCTTGTTTGAAAAAGCACTAAATGAATTAAGGAGGGATTAGGGGATTAGTTTAGAAATTGTAAATCATCCCATATACGAATGATTCTAATAGAATTCTTACTTATCATCCGATACTTCATTGTGATTAATAGTCTCATATGTTTTCCATACATTAACATTTTAGGTGGATGAAATGTTTTAAAAAGATCACGCCTATGCAGTAAAATTTAGGTGGACGAAATATTTTACAAAGATCTTGCCTAGCCTGCCTATGCTTTTGCCTAGGCGGTTCGTAGGCTGCCTAGTTCTTAAGAGTACCTATGGAAGTGAAGATCGCTTACGCAGATTGCATCACTAGGTCTTGATCGTGATTTCCTCTGTTGATGCATGCACATCCTCTAACGTCCTCCAAACTCCTTTGGACTCCTCCACTGACAATGAACACCTCTTCCGACTCCTCTGATCTTCAGCAAAATCTCATCCATCACTATTTAAAACAAAATCCTCCTAGGCCTAGTGTCTAGGCACTAGGCCTCAGTTTGGCATCTAGCGATGTGTAGTGCTTTTGATAAAATTGATTGTAATTAAAAAAAAATACTTAGACACAATATAAGCTCCAGCCTAAGCACCTAAACTCTAGGTGCCAAGTTCAACGCCTAGGTCGTTGTTGATGTCAAATACTTAACAACAGTGTTTGACATAAGTTATAGAATATTTAGGGGCCCCCAATCTTCTTTGGTGGCTGACAATTGAGCAGGGGACTTGATCTTACACACGCACACAATGCGTAAGAGGGTTAGAGTTGGGTTCTCCGAATGTTCCTCCGACAGTCATGTCAGTGTTGATCTTAAATGGGGGTAACGTAAGTATTGCGGGCTTTAGGGCAGAAATTCTGCATACCTCTATGTAGTAGGCGATGCACCTATTTATAGTAAAATTTGAAGGGCATTTGTGTAATCATGGCCGAGCTCATGCGGTCGGCTTAGTTGGCTAGTACCGTATAAGTGCCGACATTAGGTGATCCAAGTCATCCCCACGTTTATTATGACGGTGACAGAGGAAGTAAGGTGCTGACATGGTCTATTTCGGCGGGGATGTAATATTGACTCTCGACTGTGCATTTAATATGATGGTGATTGGCTGTCGGAAAGGGGTTCGAGAATGACTGCCTTTCGTCACGACTTTACGAGAGGGTCGAGAAAAAAACTTCTTTCGATTCAACCGTTCAGATGAGACTGCTTCTCGACTCGGTCCAATGAATGGCAATGCATAGAGTCAGTTTAAGTAGCAGGGTCCGAGTGAGGACAACTTTTGACTTGGTCCATATAGGAAGGGGCCGAGTGACGGCATCCTTTGTCTTGACCTTCATGGTCTAGGACACATGTCAATTTTTGGGAAAAGATTGACACCTGGTCATTTCTGTGATACAATAGTCACCTAGTGCTTTTTGTAACCTTGGGCAGACGTGAGAAAATTTTAAGCCATTAAAATTTGACAAAATAAGTAGAAGTGAGAAGTAAGATTGTAAACATCTTGCAATTGCATCTTGATTGGTGACAAGTAGCTACCACCTTTTTCTGAAAAATAGAGAAATATATAGCCATATAGTTATAAGTCCTAATAAGATAACAAATAAAGCAATAGACAATACGTGCAAGCTGACGTACACCATCCTCTTCACTTTTACATATACAGAAGGAGATACCTGCGAACTTGTAGAACGACACCGGAACCCGACCCGTTACCAGATACGAACCCGAATCGTTTCCAAAAAAATTTCTCGTTCCCTTCCCTCATGCTAGCGGGTTTTAAAAACTACGAGAGTTCCGATTATTTATCCAAATTGAATTTCTCTCCTTCCTCAATTAAATCTCTTCCTCTGGAGAAAAGAAAGACATAGAATCCAATGGGAAAGAGGGGGAGGGAGAATCCATGCGAAATCTGCGGAGTTTGCGGTCATCATGTGCCTGTTTCTGTTTTCAGTCGAGAAAGAAAGCGCCTTTCCTTCTGAGATTCTCAAGGATTTTCTCTACTTGGGTAGTTCTCAAGACTCTTGGGATTTCTCATATTCTCAACGTGAGTATAAAAAAAAAACTTGAATTTTGATCAGGAAGTCGTGATTTTGATTGGGTTTTCGTTGACGTCGACGCGGAAGCACGTAGAAAAACCCAGCTTTTTTTTTTTTTTGCAATATAGAATATTCACTAAAGAGAAGAAAAGGAATAATAAGTCATAATAAAAACAAATTTCAAATTTCCGCACTTGAAATTCTATTATCATGATTATAAGAAATTTCAGAATTCCTTAGCATATCCAGACTCTCTGCTTTCAAAATCATCAATTTTTCCCCCTATTATTTTCTTTCTACATCCCGATTCCTTCTAAAATAGTGGTACACTGCAACAATCGAAAATATCAAACCATCGGCAATTGTCAATCTCTTTATACAGGTGGCTTAGTTTTTGCTGGTTTTTTCTTATGCAGGTGGTACCTGCTTCTAGAAATCTTTATAGCAATACTTTCATTTATCACCACCTTCAAGATGACGAAAGTTCATTTGATGATGAAATTCAATTTATAGGTATGCCCTTTTTCTCCCCAAGAAAAAGGTTTGTTCCTTTTCATTTTATGCTAAACACTTTTGCTCGACAAGAATTTCTAGTTTATATATATGTGTGTAGAAAATGGCGAAGGATTTGGGAAAATCGTGCAAAAACACAATTATAGGAAACCCCTCGGGTCGGTCGACCGAAGGCATAGGCCCGGTCGACCGACAGCCTGTTGAATTACAGGGTCTAAAACTCTGCTCTGGTCGGTCGACCGAAAACCTGGTCGGTCGACAGAACTAGTTCGACCGGTTGACCGAAAACGTGCACATTACAGGAACCTGGAATCAATCTCTGGCCGGTCGACCGGTCGCATGTGTCCGGTCGACCGCGAAGCGGGTAGTTGGGCTGTTTTGTTTTCCTGATTGGTTTTGGATTGTGTTTTGATATAAATAGAAACGCACGTTTTTAGGGTTTCAAAAAGGAGAGAATTAGCATTGTTTTGAGCACTTTGAGAGAGAGGAGTTGAGAGCTTTGGTTAAGGTTATATTTGAGTGATTTTGTGAGCTGTAACACGTTTTTATGGATGTATCAATGTCATGTGTCCATAATTTGACCTTTTTTCCTCTTTGATTTATGCGATTCAGAGCAATGCGCAAAAGATAATGCGCGTGGTCTTGCGCACTGCATGCATGACGGGGAGAAGCAGGTAAATTATTGGATTATGAAGGTAACCTGCGATTGTGTTTTCTGCTCATCTTAGTGGTTTGACATATTTGTTGTAGATCACCATCTACTGCTGTAGCTTAACCTGATGAAATATGTGAAGGGTGGCGACTTGAACAAAGTCTCGAATGGGTGAAAGAACGCAGGGCACAAGTAATTTTGACGCCGGGTTATCTCATTAAATACAGTAACCCAGCATTTTCATTTTCACGTAGGAAGATCTTCGTCGCTGATTTGATAACAAAAGAATGGAAGAAAATGCCCAAGTTTTTGTGGGTGGAGTTTTGTTGAGGGTTTGCTGGCCGTAATAAGAGTTAAAACAGGAAAGGACTGGTGTACTTATCTTTTTGATTTCGCAGTAAAAGTTTGGCTTTCTCATTAATTGGTAAATGGAAGCACCACCGCACCGTTGGTTTCCTCACCCGAATGACAAAACAAGCTGGATAAAGCAAAGCTAATACA
Organism: Asparagus kiusianus; assembly: GCA_022839385.1. NCBI lineage: Eukaryota > Viridiplantae > Streptophyta > Magnoliopsida > Asparagales > Asparagaceae > Asparagus > Asparagus kiusianus. The sequence continues at coordinate 45,609 of BQKN01000315.1, forward strand.
TATTACTTGGTTGAGAACTTAGATTTTGGTGAGTTCTGTGAGAATTGGAAGGTATATTACGAATTTTTAGAAACTTAAATCCTTGCTTTTGCCTAGTTACTGACCTTATTATTGAGTTAAAATCATGAAGATTATATCATACAAACTTGAATGCTGCACAAACTGGATAATGAGTTAGAGATTAATGTGGAAATTATTTGTTTGATTCAAGGAAATTATTTGATTAATCTGGTTATATATAAGCCTAATTGCAGAAGAGGAGAGTCTTTAAAAAATTTAAAAAAACTTGAATAAGTCCTAATGGGGTCTTGAACCCTGAACAAAAGACTAAGAAAAGTAACATTCTTTGAGGATTGCATTATTAGTTAACCTCAGAATGTTAAAGAGTACTAGAGTGCATATAGTACATCCATAAAGATGACTAAACATTTTATTGTTGTTTTCATAAAAGAAGAATTTGCTCGTATTCCATTTTCATACATTATTATCAATGTTTAAATCATAAAACTCTCTCCCTCAAATTGAGTTCAGAGGTATATTAACATCAGTTCATCACATATTCAAGAGATATTTTGCAGTAAGATAAAAGACTCGTAAAAAGAAGTAATGACCATGAGCAGCAACAAGAAACCTATATTGTAAATGACTCGTGCATTTTCATGTATATATTTGTAAATGAATGCCATTTGTTCTCCTACAGTTTCATGTATGTATGCATACATCACTTTGAAATCTATAAACCACGAAAGTTTAAGCCATAGAGACTTCAAGACAAGACATCGCGAGCCACAGCAAACCAGGATCGTTCCTCTTCAAGACCAAGTAAGTTTCTCCTCTTCCAACCTCGTCCAACACAAAGTCCTCGCAGAAGCCAATGATCGTGATAATCTCCATAGCAGCTGTTGAAGAAAACTGCATTAGTTATAAGATCCTTTCGAAGAAAATCAACTAGTGTAAGTGACCCTTGCAAATGACTAAAGGAATGAGAAGCTTACCTTTGTAATTCACCACATTCTTTTGAATCTGGGGATTGGACTGCAAGTTCGATGGGAGCTGTAAGAATTTTTCTTTAAAAAATTGCAAAACTACGTATATCACAAAATCTCAAAAATGTAACAGTACCATACCTTCCTTAGTTTTCTGAACTTCATCTCTTCTGGATGCTCAATCACATTCCTGAACACAAAACAAATCTCAGAGATAAAATCTGAAGCGAAGCATAAAATAAATAAATAGTGAAACAGAACATAAATAAACCTGATAATCTTGATAAGTAATTGAAGGGCTGAGGTAGCGTCCAATGATGTTGCTTCAGATCTTAGCCTATCAATAGCTCTCTGGATACGTGAACAAATAGCTGCTCCAGGCTCCTCAATTACTTGCAAATCATCATCAGGATCAGACTCGACTTTCATAACCCCATCTAATGCTGAATTATTAGAATTTAAAACTATTTCAGAACTGCTACCAGGATCAGGTTCCATGAATTCATTTCCAGGCTCAGCTTCTGCTCCACTGGATTCTGAATTATTAGAACTTGTAACTACTTCAGAACTGTCCTCAGGATCGGGCTCCGCTTTTCTCATCATGGCGTTTGATGCTGAATCACTGTAATTTGAAACTACTTCAGAACTGTCATCAGGATTGGACTCCACAACTTTGTCTCCTGTCAATTTTTGATCAGATATACAATCGTCAGGATCAGGTTCCGGCACATTTCTGGGATCTGAACAGATCACTGTGAAGTCGGATTCATCAGAATCCAGGTCTGCAACTTTAGCTGTTTTAATAACTCGCATGCCACATCCATCGATGAATCTCATAGAATTAAAAAGATCAGGCTCAACCATCATCTGATTATCAATATCTAAAGAAGAATCATCAAGGTCGGGCTCTTCATTGTTTTCAATCATCAAAGTATCATCAGGGTTTGACTCAGCAGTTGTCTTCTCCACAACTCCTTTCAGTTCACTGTCATCAGGATCAGGTTCTAGTGTTGCATCAGATAAACTATTGGAAGCATAAAGCTCTTCAGAAGGGGCATTTAAGAAGCGACTGTAAGCAGCAGCCACTGAAGATGCTCTCGCACTACCCAATGAATTAAAAGTTCCTCCAAGCTTTTGACCAGAGCTAGAACTGCTTACTCCAAGATCTAGCTCCTGCTCATAATGATCCGAGATCTTGCGACCAGTAAGGGTGTGACTCCTTGATTTCGTCCAGTCCAAGGTAGCAGCTTCCTCATTCAACTGAATTTAAAACAAAACCATCAGTGATCTATGCATGCAGATGCTGTTTGCTATAACTGTACATGCACATAATTATTACCTGTTTGTTTAAAGCAAAGAAGTTGGCATCATGTTCAGAGTAAACCATATGGGCCTGATATTAACAAAAAATAAGAAGGAAAAGAACAAGTCTAAGCATGCTTGACACAAAAGAACTTACAACGATTAAAAGTAGTTACCCAAGTAGGTAACAAGCAAGTCAAGCTGTTGGAAAAGTTCTTACTAGTTCATGCAACAGAGTCTTTTTTATGCTTTGATATTTCCTAAATCCATTAAGATCATCTGTTCGAAGGCGAAGGGATATCTCCTCTCCTTGATTCTGCACCAAGTTGGTAATGTCAAAATTTGTTCGAAAAGTTCTCTTTTTTGTGTATTCAATTTCAATCTGTACTTTCCATGCAGGGTCAACTGTGTTTGTCCATTTATCAATTACACGTTTCAAAAAAATGTGACCAGTAATAGAGTACCTTATTGAAGCCTAAAATGCATTTAGGGCTGATGCCTACATATCCCACGGGTGCCATTTCAGTCATAATTCCTACCCGCCAACGGTGCTGAGAAAGGAGGGGCAAAATTTTTTTGATGTTAGAAGCTATAACTGAAAGGTGGAGACACCATTATGGGAAGGAAAAACTGTCACCTTATTCATAATAGCAATGATTCCAGGATCAGATGCAAGCATGTGCATTCTTCTCAGTGCCTCAGAGGGTGGAGGATTCAGCTGAAGTCAATGCTAAAGTAAGTACACATGACAGCAATCAATGTGAACTATTATTCAATAACTAAATGGATAACATTAGTATTACACTAATAAAAACTTGCAGAATACACTTCCTTCAACAATCACAGCTAGTTTGTTTATTACCATCAACTAGAGAGAAAGGAAAAGAAAAACTAACCTCAATTCCTGGAAGGTGAAGCGTGCGGAAACTACAAAAGATGTAGGCTCCTTGTGGAAGTTTCAACGAAGCTTGTGCATTGTGCAAAGATCGATGTCTCAATCGCTTTTCCTCTTCATCAAATCCTACTATCCTTAGATCAGATTTTATACTTGTTTCTGAAACCTCCTTGACCTCATTATCAAAAGCACCCATCATTCTGATTGCTTTTCCCTTTAACCAAAAAACAAAAAAAGAAGCCTCAACTTTGCTGCATATGGAAAAGGCATAACAAAGACCAACACATTATGATTCCTATAGTATGAAATTTTAATTAAGAAAAGGCTCTTGCATCAATAATTGTTGTCACCTATACATATAAGTAAACTTTTCTAATCTATCATAACTTGTTGGTTCCCTGCACCTGAATGGCAAACTAGGGAATCATATGTTTTTGTATACGCCTACTATATACATATACATATGTCCAGACCTCCCAAACACAAAGTGTTCTACTGTTCTAGTATGGCATGTAAAATGGTGCATATCATTTGCACAGAACATACTGCTAACATGTACCTAGATTTTCTAACATTGTCTGGTTACTAGTGTACAACTAATAACTTATCCATAAATTCAGATTACGACTTTAAGTTACCTATTACAATTTTCAAAGAACCTGGCAGGATTGTTTGAACATAGGTATATTAGACAATTCTCAAAATAGCTCTTCAGGGGATACATATAGATACTGTGTGGCATGAATATAAGCTTTACCTCAATAATAGAAGCTTCTGTCAAGCTCCAATGAGAGTGCTCATCAGAGAATGGGTAGATCAGCCTTGAACTTTTGCTTCTAGATTGTGGGACGAGAAGCTTCAGTGTATCAGATTTGACATCAGTTAACTTCCGTAGCTTGTCTCCAAGTTCGTGGACCTTGGAGGTTCGATCCACCTCCACTTTCAGGTGTTTTCCCCTCCATATGACTAAAATATTCAATGTGTCCTGCTGTCCCATGCTTGCAGATAGAACTAGATGTAAATGTACAACACAGTATACACCTAAATCAGTTTATTCTTTTCAAATTGCAGAAAATATCCTGCTAGATTTGCTATAAACTCACGACAAAGGCCAATATAGTGAAGATCATGGCAGTACTGTGGATGGAAAAAAAGTAATAATAACAAGTTCTAAATCAAAACTTGATTTGAAGTTTGCTTGTGCTTAATTCTGCAAGTAAAGCAATTAACATACTGTTACCTGCCCACTCCGCCCCGGCCCCCGGCCCCCGGCCCCAAAAAAAACCACCAAAAAAACCCCCACCCCCAAAAAAAGGAAAATTTATACATAAATAAAAAATTAAAAATATAAGATTAAATAATAAAATAATAATAACATAATAATAATATAATAACAAAATAAAATAAATGGAAAAAGTAATAAGACCATAGTCTTATGAAGTTAGTTCCTGTACGCAAGTTTTCAGTGCAATTCAAGTAACATGCAGCAAAGATACCCGCAAAATTAAAGTAAATTATTTTGCTCGTGATGCCAAAGCAAGGACAAGGCTCTCCCTCCCTCCCTCCCTCCCTGATCAAGGAAAACTTGAATAGTACCTAACTGGTATTGAGGATGCAAGGGTTCCGGCTAACTTCATCCTGGAGGAATCAATGGGAATATCCAGGCTCCTGGAGGCATGTGATAATATGCATGGTGTACATCTAAATTGCGGACATCTTTAGATGACACAAAAGGTTGCTAATTGTTCAGGAGGCAGGAGGTTACTCCAACCAAATGAGTAAGAAAAATACTAACCGGTGGCAGGATGTAAGCAGCTGGGGACTCTGGTTGGTATAGGAGCTTACACATAGTTTGGTGCACACCAAAGACAGCTAGTAAAGGAAGCTACATTATGGTAAATAGGAATTTAGCCTTCTCTATAGAATTGTAAATAAAGAAAATCACCTCCTTCAGGCTTGGGATCCACAAATCAAACCATGAATTAATCTACAATAATGATCGAACAGTATAAGTTTAGCTTCTGTTTTATTTTCTGCAATAAACTACTCACAATATCTTAAGACCCAATTGGAAATTTCTGACCCTTTACCATAGGGATACTAGAACTAGGGCTTGCATGATGTGTAAGAAAATCTACCACAATATGGACCTAATTCTTTTGGGAGTTGTTGAACAACTGTTTTAAAAACCACATCCCACAATCTTATATTGTTGCAGTGCCCAAAAGAGAGACAAGCTATTACTAGGATATCGTGAGGTCCATAAATCAAATAGCAATGTCATTATTAAAATCAGGTTAATAAATTTCTCTTCAATAGTTTTTTATTATTTATTTTAAAAAATACCAGGGCCTACATGTTATTAATAGAGAAGAATATTGAATTTGCAAATATGGGAATACATAGAGATATCAGGTTAAAATGCTTAATGTTTCGACTTAACGAGTTCAGATTTTTCTATTAACTTTGAGCAAAGTTCCCATTGAACTCTCATAATGAAAATAAAGCTACTTAAGCAGACAACGCATATATGAACCCCGAGGCAGCAAAAAGAAAAAAAGGGAAAAATGAAAAAAGAAAAAGAGGACTCTTACAACTTATCTTCTTTATAAAAGGGGAGAATTGTGCATAAACATGTCATAACTCTTATTGATGACCTAGAAGATGGCTCTTGCTTCTTACCTTCTTTGTAAAAGAAGGTCATCAGACAAAAACGTGTCATCTCTTATACAAGACCCCTCAAAGAAAAATAGCTACAAGATGGCTCTTACAACTTAGCTTCTTATGAAAATGGGGGATAATACATAAACATGTTATCTTCGTCATCATAACCACAACCTTAATAATTAATACAATCATTCATTCCAGCACCTAACTTTTTATACCTTTAACTCCTTCAAGACCCTCTACAAAACAAGATGGAAAGGAAAGGGGGGGTGCGTGTAAGAATCCTCTACGATGGATTTAAACATCCTGTCACTAATAATTCCCCAAAGTAGGATTAATATAATCAAACCCGTTCCGATCCACAATCATAATTTGCTAGACCATCACAAATAGAATTTCAACGCGATTAATTCAACAACAAATTCACAGCAAAGACTCAATTCTCAAAAACAAAGCTGACAGCTTGCCTAATCAATACCTTGCCCTCAGCTATACGAATTTACAATAATCGCATGGAAATGATCAAAAAACTCAAAGAATTAGCAAAGGGAAAAGTAATTCTCCGGGGGACTCATGATTTTTTTTTTCACCAAGAAAGAATCAAAAGTTTCTGTAGAATTTGGCATAATCGAAGAATTAGGGTTAGGGTTTTGGAATGAAAAAAAGGTGAAGGGAAAGCGGTAAGCTTACCTCCGAATTGAGCTCCGGTGGTAGAATCGAAGCCTGATGCCGGAGTTGGATGTCTCCCGATATAAACAGCGGTGAAGAAAGAAATGATTTGGTGTGGTCACCCTTGGTGTGTTTAAGAGCCCAAGTTTTCGGCAGAACTCGGCGTCCTTAAAAGAGGGGAGAGGGTATTTTCGGCAGATGCGAAAGTGGGTAAGCTTTGGATTCAGGTGATTCCACGCTTCGATCGGTTGGGGGAATTGAGTCGTTGGCGGGTACGATGACCAGGGAGAGGAACATTCTAGAATATAATACTGCGCATTAATTCTAGTTATCTTCTTGTGCTTTAGGTCCTATTTCGATCGAGATGAACAAGGGGGAGGTGAAAGTAAGGAAGACGGACAAATTTTCAAAACCAACATATTTAGGAATTTAATCCCGGAAAACAATCCTTTTTAAATTTAATTATAAAAAACTGACCTGGTTTCAGTATTGACGCTAAAATGAGGTCAGTTTTTGTGAAAAAACTTCGAAAACATGTATATGTTCCAATCCCAATCCAATAGATATTTGAATGTTCGCTCGGGTTAATATTAATATTAGTCTTTATTAGTGTCTAATATAAATCTAAATGGGGTCTACTAATTCTTTTATTCCAGTTAGTAAGAGGGATCTTGAGGAGCAGCATGCCGACGATGGCCTCGGAACCTTAACGGTGGGCGTGATGAGTAGGGGAAGACCCACTATCTCCCAAGGAGAAATATTGTATCTTCCGCTTTTTAAATCGCATATCTCCTTCGCTTGTATCTCCCGTTGTTCCTCAGTAGCTCAGTGGTAGAGCGGTCGGCTGAATCGGAGTTTGAAACCAAACTTCTCCTCAGGAGGATAGATGGGGCTCGGATCAATCTATATTGATTGACTGCCTCCATACTCGAACCGTAGACCTTCTCGGTAAAACCCAAATTTGTATTTTCTATTCCATATATTCACTAAAAGGAAGGTATAAACCAATGCTTCCATAGATTCGATCGTGGTTTACAATTATAGCTTTCACACCTATTCGTTTGGGCGGGGGTTTCCGCGAGACCAACATATTTTCCTGGAGACTCCCGTAAAGTTTAGTAAAACTGCTAAACTTCACGGGAGTTCAACTCCCGTGAAGTTTCGGATAAAAATTTTCTAAAACCGACCTGGTTTCAACTCCAGGGCTGAAACCAGGTCGGTTTTTAAAATTTTTTACAAAGCGATCGTTTTTTGAAAATAAATAGTGAAAAGGGTTGGTTTTAAAAATTTGTCCTTAGGAAGACATTTAACCCGTTTGCATAGTTTTTCTTATATGTAAAGAATTTTCCTTACTTCACTTTAGTTCATCCCTCGTAAGATAAAATTTGTTCCTCCTCCTCCAAATCGAGATATAATGAAGAGAAAGGGAATTTTCTTAACTTCTCTTTTCTTTCTCATTCTTACTTTTCCCTAACTTTACTTAACCCTATTGAAATCCAAACACGCAATGTGTCTCATACATTATCTTTGCTCGCATTCACCCCCATGCAAATAAGCCCTAAATGAAAAACAAAAACTTTTGGTAACCGCCTTCAGCATATTATCGATATGATATGCCGTGATCTTCGTAATTTTGGTCCAATTATTTCCTCTATGAGAAAAATGTCACTTATTTTTGGGCTGGGCTGAACATTATCAGAGTGGTCCCATAAAATTGACATCTTCATTTTTTTTAATGATCTTTTAACCAATATCTATGGCTAAAAATAAGATACATGGCTTGCAAATAGTTGGCCCATGATCTTGGGCCTAAATAAGTTTTTCCCAAAAAGTTATGGAGGAGGGCTCTATAGCCTATAGGCAATGTAGCAATATGAATCTGTAGTTTATTTTCGTTGCCTAATCCTTGTTTGGGAGAGGCAGTTAATGAGGTGGAAGTAAGTAATGGAAGGGGAAATTTTTAAGATTTTGTTCCCCACAAATTGAGATGTAATGGAGAAGAATGTAACCGAATGTAATTCTTAAAATAAGAGAATATTACACAAAGATAATTTTATCCCCTATATCAAGATAAGGTTTAAAGGGATGAAATAACATGTAATGTATTTGTGAAAATTTACATATAATCATTTATCTTCTATTTACTTTATTAGACTTCCCAAACGGGGTAAAAATGCGCTCCCCTTGATTCCCCTTACTAATTTCACAAATAAGTTTTACATAGTTCTTTATATTCCTTCAACTTATCCTATGTTCCCTTAACTTTTCTTGATTAGGTGCAAATTCAAACAAGCCCTTGCTCTTGATCCTTCACAAGTATGTAATCAAACAAGCCCGTGCAAATTCCCTTCCCTTGTGAAACAGAGAAATTTGCCAATCTCGTACCACATTATGACGTTTTATTTATGCGCTCTACAATTTAGCATCATAAAACCCAACTGTTAATGGATTTGACAATTTTAACTAACATGATCATACCTATATTTAAACAATATAAAAAAAATGTCATGTAGTTCGTAATAGAAGACAAGAGGATTCGACAGAAAGGTGGATGGCAGTAAAAGTAAATAGAGGCGAATGGAGAAGACAACGCAGAAGTGTGAAAGTAGTTCTTCGCTGACTCTTTTGACCCGTCGATCGTCAGCAGTAGAAAATGATCAAGGTCAGGTGAGGCAAAATGTTCGGCCGAAGGTATCTACTGTAATCCTTTCGGAGCAATCTTTAAGAAATGCGTCATCCAATATCACGTACCTTTTAAAACAAAATAAATAAATAAAAAAATCTTGGAGACATTAGAAACATCTAAATACCTTGTCAACCAAGACCTTTTCTGGTCAGGTTCTTGGAATTAACTTCTATGAATAACAAACTAAAGTTTAATATATTAACTTTATTGTCGTAACATGTCAACTATGAAACGGCAGATTCAATGTTATGCTTTCATCACTTTCAATTGTTTGGAATTATTTCGTAACATGTCAACTATGACACTTAGAAATAGGCACAATTTTTTACTTAGAAATAGTCAGGAAAAAATTAACTTTATTGCCGTAACATGTCAACTATTTCTAATGTCACGAAAATATATTAACTTTATTGCCGTAACATGTCAACTATGACACTTAGAAATAGGCACAATTTTTTACTTAGAAATAGTCACGAAATAGCTGAAGTAAAAGAAATGAATATTACATCTGTATCTTGTGAGCGAAAAAATTATTTGTTTCTTCAAAAATATTACTTCTTCCACTTTATGAGTTTTTGACGTGGTGTCTACTTGTCAGTCTACTTCTCTAAAAGTTTTCCCCTCCTTCGAGCTCGAAAATGCTTCAGAGGTTTGGAAAATAGTAGTGGGGCCCAAACATGACAAAATGATGACAAAGTTTGAAAACAGACCCCTTTGTAAAAATATTCTCAAAAAAAGACCCGTTTTTACTTTATTTTCAAAAAAACGACCTAGTTTCAGCCTCTGGGTCGATTTTTGGGAAAAAAGTTCTCAAACTTCACAGGAGTTGAACTCCCGTGAAGATTTGTTATGTAAAAAACTTCACGGGAGTTCAACTCCCGTGAAGTTTGGGAATTTTTTTCGCAAAAAACGACCCAGTTTCAGCCTTAGGTCTAAAACTAGGTTGTTTTTTGCGAATATTTTCAAAACGGGTCTTTTTTTGGGAATATTTGTACAAAAGGGTTTGTTTTTAAAATTTGCCCGACAAAATGACAATGGTTAGTTAGGGATCTATTCGGATTCTCTTTCCCAAGGATCGCTTACATTGACATTTTTTTTTGCACATGACCCCTACTAACAAAAAGGAATAATATTCATATCAAGGGTCCTTCTTGCCAATGCAAGCATGCTGCTAAATCAAAAATGCAACGGGAATGTATAATTAGACTAGCACTTGATTTAATTTTGTGATACTATAGTTTTTAGAATAGAGTTACATGAGAGAGATAGGAACCCCATTATTATGTTCTAAGAAGCCATATCATCTCCTTTTTTGAACTCATTTACTCCTAAAATTCTTCACTCAAATATTCCAAGCTAACTTTTCAAATAAATAAAAAGTTCATGCTTCTGCAGTGTAAAGTATTTTCAATTGTCATAATTCAATCTAAAATGCTATAGTATTTAAAGAGTGTTTTGGTCAAAGTATAATAAATAAAGGAAGGTAGTATCACTATGGTTTACACTTTAATTAACTACTTCCTAACAAAATATTTCAATTGTTATCCAAACAAAAAAAATGAAAGAAATGAAAAAGTGTTATTTTTATTACTTCTAAAAACAAGTGAAACAAACCCAAAAAAAAAAAAGTTTTCCTTATGCTACTTGCTACTTTATAATTTAGAAGTTACTTTTTTCATATACTTCTTACTTTTTCTTGCCATCCAAATGGCCCTTAGGCCCCGTTTGGTAAAGGGTTAATGAAGAGGGATTAAGAAGAATGATTAACATAGTTAGCCCATTAGGTAATCCGAATGACTAAATTATTAACCCGTTATATAAGTTTTATTATAATCCTTATGATCATTTTTAGTATTTGGGAATAACAAGGATTTTGACTATTTTTTTTTATAATTAGAGGGATTAGCAGTTAATCCTTCTAAATAGGAGTATTAGTAAATCCCTCGTTTTGAGATGTTAACTCATTTTAATCCCTCTAGAGGAGATAGCTTAACATTTCTATATATTTTGTATTTGGTAAATTATAGAGGGTTAACTCACTTTAACCCTTATATAGATTTTTTGTGTTTGACGGGTTAAGAAGTGGTTATTAAGTCTCCTTAACCCCTCACTTAACCCTTTGCCAAATGGCACCTTTTAGAGAATAAATAGAAGGGAGATTGAGCCTCCCACGAAGCATCTGTAATCCTACCGTGACTTACGAGCCCACTGCCGCTTATTTCCCTGACTTCCCCCTAATTCCTATATGTCAAACTCGAGCTGAGCAAGGGAAATGCTGCTCAAAGCCCGGTGAGCAATATCATCTTTTCTGTGCCCACGAACATATGACCAGCGAAATGAAAAGGCGCTAGCAGCATTACTCCTCGGTTATCGGTTTCAATAGGATCGGAACAAGGGGTATCATTCGAGGTGAGGAGCGAAGTTATTACATAAAATGTTCTGGGGTAAGCACCATCACACGGCACAAAACTCAGCACAAGCCAGGGAACCGAATGCAAATAAGCACGCATGAACTCCCAACTAACTTTCATCTAAAAGCATAACTGTAGTTAATAACGAAGACAGCTAGACAGACACCACAGAACAGGATAAAGAAAAACAAATGGGGTAAAAAAAAAAAAAGAAGGTTTTCGGAACAAGCATCGGAAACTTGCGCGAAATTAGACTGCGAACTGGGTAGAGAGTTTTAGAGGGGCGGTGCTTAGTCAACTTCTTCCATCTTGCTGCCCTCGGCATCAGCGTCCTCGAGGGGAGGCATGTCAGTATCGGCATCAGCAGCAGCCTCGTCCTCGTCAATGCTCAACCCCAGCTTGAGCATCCTGTGGATCCTGTTGCCGAAGGTGTTAGGGTCGTCGAGGCTGAAACCAGAGGTCAAGAGCGCAGTCTCAAACAGCAGCAGCACAAGATCCTTCACCGACTTGTCATTCTTGTCGGCCTCTGCTCTCTTCCTCAGCTCCTCCATGATGGCGTTCTCCGGGTTGATCTCCATGGTCTTCTTGCTCGACATGTAACCAGCCATGCTCGAGTCCCTCAACGCCTGAGCCTTCATGATTCTCTCCATGTTGGCAGTCCAGCCGTACTCTCCAGTGACTAAACAGCAGGGGGAGTCGACCACACGGTCAGAGACCACGACCTTCTCCACCTTGTCACCGAGCACCTCCTTGATGACCTTGCAGAGCCCCTCGAACTTCTCCTTGAGCTCTTCCTTCTTTTTCTTCTCATCCTCGCTCTCATCCAGCTTCAATCCCTCCTTGGTCGCAGACACCAGCTTCTTCCCCTCAAATTCCTTCAGCTGACCCACAGCATACTCATCAATAGCATCAACCATATACAGAACCTCGTAGCCCTTCTTCTTCAGCTTCTCGAGGAATGGGGAGTTCTCAACGGCCTTCTTGCTCTCACCGGTGATATAGTAGATATCATTCTGCCCCTCCTTCATCCTTGTCACATAGTCCTTCAGGCTAGTGAGCTCATCGCCACTCTTGGTAGAGTGGTACCTCAGGAGCTCAGCTAACTTGGACTTGTTCTGAGAATCTTCGTGGATTCCAAGTTTGAGGTTCTTGGAGAATGCCTCATAGAACTTGTTGTAGTCTTCCTTGTTCTCAGCAATCTCAAAGAAGAGCTCGATGCACTTCTTGACAAGGTTCTTGCGGATAACCTTCAAAATCTTGTTCTGCTGCAACATCTCCCTGGAGATGTTGAGTGGAAGATCCTCAGAGTCGACAATTCCCTTGACGAAGCTCAAGTACTCAGGGATTAGCTCCTCGCAGTTGTCCATGATGAAAACACGGCGCACGTAGAGCTTGATGTTGTTGGGCTTCTTCTTTGTGTCAAAGAGGTCAAATGGAGCCCTCTTTGGGACGAAGAGGACGGCCTTGAACTCAAGCTGACCCTCCACGGAGAAGTGCTTCACAGCGAGGTGCTCCTCCCAATCATTGGTGAGACTCTTGTAGAAGGCAGCATACTCTTCCTTCGTGATCTCCTCAGGTTTCCTCATCCAGATTGGCTTTTGCTTGTTGACCAGAGCCCATTCATGGGAAACCTCCTTGATCTTCTTCTTTTTCTTCTCTTTCTCTTCCTTCTCTTCATCAACATCTTCTACCTTGCCTTCCTCCTCTTTCTTCTCTTCCTCCTCATCTTCATCGTCAGAGATTTCTTTCTCAGTGGTCTTCTCTGTCCAGAGAGAAATTGGGTAACTGATGAACTCAGAGTGCTTCTTGATCAGATCCTTGAGACGGCGCTCCTCAAGGTATTCCAACTGTGCATAAATGATAACAACAATCAATAAGAGCACAGGTAAATAAATAAATAAATAAATAGAAAAAGAAGAAGAAGAAGAAGAAGATCAACAACAACCATTTTACAGGTACAATAGTACAGGTCAAATGTGCAAAAGGAATGGTGTCCCTAGACCACAAGGGGTCATAATCTCTTGGGCATTCATGAAGTATTTAACATTAAGCACCAAGCAAATGACACAAACAAAGAGAGATCTTTCCCACAAAATAGTACAAACAAAAGAATTTTCTACAACCAACTCACACATAAGCACGCATCATATGCTCTTTCCTACATACAATGCTACACAAGGTTAGGGATTCATAGTAATTTAACGCATCATACCCTGCTTCAGGAAAGAGCCCATTATTCTTTCCATGAACATCAAGATCATATTTGATTAAAGTAACATGAACACTGAAACAGCCACCTACCGCTCATGGATTAATCGATAGACACATTCATACTAATTGTTAAAAATATATAATGCTTTTACGCGTGTAAGGTTTCTTTTTCTGGCAAGGGTTTGCGGCTCAGGAGATGCAGCGAAAAGTATCTGCCGTCTAGGAGAAATTACAAAATTACTTTCATAATAAACTAATGCCAACTCAATTTCATAGCAAAGTGTTAGAAATACCACTCATTTATCTATAAGCTTCCTATCCTAGGAATATGACGATTAAATCTGCAACTGACTACACCAACGAAATTGACTTCTCACTTTTCTGTTCATAATAACATGTCTATGTATTAAGATAAATTTCCTATAAGCTTCTGAAGGAGGAATGATTGTAAGTAATCCTAATGGAGCAGGGTAATTTAAAGCTGCCTGAATCTATGGCTGCTATATATAGGCAGACGCATTATCATGGATAAAGTGAACAGATGATTTAGCCAATTCAATTTAACCTAATATGACATACGTTCTATTCAGCCTGCAACTTGCACACATTACATTCTGTTAAACCTGTCTGGTATAGAGATACCCCAATATCCTTTAGAACAAGTTCAGGAACAAGTCAAATTTGTAGTGTTCTTTAACGTCCCAAATTTAATAGAATCACTAACCGGCCACATTGAGCCTACTGAACACACAAACTACCAGGATTACATTTCTCCATGCAGCATAAAGCAAAGGACAATGAAATTACAATGTCACCACAGAAACATCTAAAAAAAAACACTCAAACAGATGAAATTAAGAACATCCCATGAATAATAAGATTGAGATAGTAATAGTACCTGATCCTCCTTCAGGAAAAGAGTGATCTTGGTTCCCCTTCCAAGGCTCTCTCCAGAGTCTCTGGTAACTGTGAAAGACCCTCCAGCTTGAGATTCCCAAATATACTGCTCATCATCATTGTGCTTAGTGGTCACAACCACTCTTTCAGCCACAAGATATGCGGAGTAAAACCCCACACCAAACTGACCAATCATGCTAACATCAGCACCAGCAGCCAATGCCTCCATAAACTCTTTGGTTCCAGACCTTGCAATGGTACC
>BQKN01000315.1:60604-74929 GCA_022839385.1 Asparagus kiusianus
GAGCTACTGAACTTGGTCAGGCTGTCCCAATTCAATCTGATGATCAGGCCGTCCCAATTCAATTTGAGTACCAGAACCGCCTGATGGTCTAGAACTTTGGCGTGGACCATCTGTTTCATAAAAGAAATCAGTAAGCCCAATACATGTCAAAAGGAAATTTAGTTCAATATAAAAAAAAAATAGACGAGGAAGGTAATTTAAGCTTTTTTTCTCCTTCCCGATATTGATGCATAAGTTTAAAAAATCAAGTTGCAACTGCAGGCAAATTGTAATCCAAAGCAAACCCCTGCATTTGCTACAAGTCGCAAGATCTTAAAACTGAACAAAACAGCTGCAAGAAGAAGTGCATGCACCTGACACTTGCATTGCGGTTGCAGTGAGTCAAACAACACTGTATACATCCTAACATGATTCCATACACTTTGACAAAATTTACAACCACATTATCGCCACTCATAATCTATGTTGCATGGACATGACACATTGCCATGTGGTAAATCCTAAAAAAACACATGATATACAGGATATGCATGTTTAGCAGGAAAAGTGGTTCAACGTAGCTTATATTATGCAAAAGACGGGAATAACTTCAGATCTCTCATGCAACTCCCATGAATTTGGTCTTCCAACCGGCTGTATAAGAAGAATAAAGAATGTTTTTTAAGATATAATCTGATACAGCCTCAGGAAGTCTACTATCAGCAGCCACAAATCTATACGTACGGCTTTGAAGTGGTGACTCTACTTCAAGACAAATCCAAGAAAGGGATGACATTATGATGATCTGACATTAATTAGTGACAAAAATAACTATGGGCAATAAAGAATAACACGTCATTGGGCAGGTAGTAGCACCTAAGTTAATATAATGATGAGACAATATAAGTCTGTGCAGCCAAATGAGTCAAAATGTCTAATAAGTTTGTCAACTACTGCCATCAGTTAATAATAATTACACTTTTCACCTAGTGTTTTATAATCAAAACCTTAGCACTCCTGTCAATAGGTTTTGACGTTTAATTTTCTAGAGATCTTTAATTTCATATTTTGTGCTGGTTCCACACAGACTAGAATAACACCATCAGTTATGCACTTCATTTCATGCCCAAATAAATTATAGGGGCATCAATAGAAACAGGCTCTCCCAATAGTCCTCAATATTATCCTCTTTCCCCTTTTTGCTGAACTTCCTTACATCGTTTCAGCATTAAAATGGGCTTTCCAAATAGAGCCCCTTCATTTACTAATATCATTTCAGCCTGGTCAGGTCCACTTCAATTCTTCATCCTTGCTTATGAGGCATCAATCTCATTGCAACTTGTAAATAAAGCAAACTGAAATCGAATATTACCTGAATCACC
The DNA here is from genome assembly GCA_022839385.1 of Asparagus kiusianus. Taxonomy (NCBI): domain Eukaryota; kingdom Viridiplantae; phylum Streptophyta; class Magnoliopsida; order Asparagales; family Asparagaceae; genus Asparagus; species Asparagus kiusianus. The sequence continues at coordinate 61,966 of BQKN01000315.1, forward strand.
CTGATTATCCTTTCCGTTTTGAGTTGTGAAGAACGGAGTGAGATAATTCCTATCTAATGCACCGAATGATGGGGTGCTGCAAGGTTTAAGAGGTTTAAGATCTGGATGAGAATGTACATAAAGTGATCAAAGTACAAATGATACTAGTAAAAGGTACCTTTGATGGAGCTCCTTCAGTTTCATTTTTATCTTATTTCTAGAGGAAGTTTCCTCGTCATTAGATGCCCTAGTGTATCCATTGTTCCCCTCAAAACTCTGCAAACACACAATCAGAATCACTGAACATATTACAATGGAGGAATTGAACATAAGCAAACCCTATGCCCAAAACATTTTCCTGAAAAGATACAACGCAAGCACAAGAAGAAATAAACCAAACAATTATCATTTTGACTACAAATATACAAATCCAAGTCAAGCGCCCTGGACTGATGGAGCTGGGAATTTCTTAAAGACGATAAGAAGCAACAGTAATTAGTGATTAAGCATCAGGACTTATCAACAGCTAAACTCATTAGTCATTTAGTGCTCATATGCATGTGTCCATGGTTAGGTGTAAGGCACGTATTGCCACTGCATGCCTTGAAGAAAACTGGTTGCCAAAATCAGAATGTCCATGTGTAGAACTTGAAGAATAACCCTATAAACAGACTGTCACTACCATAAGTACAAATAGATTAACAAACTACAAAACCAAGAAATTCTCAGAATTACCTCCTCTAATGGAACATTTTGGCCATCCCCAACGACTTCAAGAGCTTCAAGCATTTTACCAGTTGAGCCTCCAATCAATAACACCTGCATTATTTGCTTGCATAAGCTAATGTTTCCAAGGTAAAAACTTCACAGATAACAAATTGAAGCACAACTATGGAATCACATGTCAGATTGGATTCTTAGAAATGACGTGTGATGTATTTATCGCTATTGTCAGCTGCAACTGGCAGAGGACTAATTTTAAGCTGAGGTATATGCTCCCCAAAGGAAGGTGATACAACATAAAAATATTACCCTCAACCCTCACCACAACTTAGGAGTTTCGGTGTAATGGTTAGAGGGACTTTAAGATGGTATCAGAGCAACCTAGGTTGAAATCTCACTAGCCACAAATTTAAAGCTTATTTGCTAAAAATCGACATCATTGCGTGAGTCCAGGTTTCGTTCCGTAAAAAGGGCGCTCAACCAGTGGGGGCATGTTAGAATATAAAGGGTATGTTAGAATATAAAAATATAATAACCCTCAACCCTCCCCACAACTTCGAAGGTTTGGTCTAATGGTTACAGGGACGTTAAGAGAAGGAAAAAGAAGGCAAAGAAATATATAAGAGGAATTCAATTACACATATTAACATGAACTGAATTTTATACTTTGCTACACATCCACCTTGCTCTCTCTATAAAGCAATCAGTGTTCGTCATACATGTTAGATTCTTCATATTAGACCTTAATAATTTTTACTGAACAAATATACTAATTAAATTAGGAGATTTATGCTGTTTATGCTGGCAACTCAAGTCAAGTCATGATAAGGACACTTACAGTTAGCATCACTATTGCAGTAGTAGCTGTGAAGATTATTTTGCCATGCCCCTCAGGAAGATCATGTGCTGATTGCAGAGCAAGGGCAAAAGCCATTGCGCCTCGAAGTCCTGTTAAAAAAAGGAGATCATCAGGAAAAACAGTAAACGATATCCAAAAATTTGATCAGTGCCCATAAACTCACCACTATACCAAAGTGCCTTCTGATGCTTTACAGGTATTTTATGATTTACTGGTCGAGCCAGGTTAACCAAGTAAGCACAAGAGAAAACATTGGCCGCCCTTCATGTACAATATTAGACAAAACAATGAACACAATGTTACAAAACAACCCCAAACACAAACCAACCAACATATAGGCAAAAAACTACAATTGTACAGTATGTATTATTCATACTATCTTCAGAATTGCTGAATATCATTGAAATAGCCAGACATTACTCTTTACATGTTGAAGCTGTAAGTTATACTTCCATGCTCTGTATATTCAGCAGTTATTGATAATTCTTAAATTATCATAAAATCTCATGAATCATACCTGAGAAAAATATAAGAAAATCCTTGAAACATTTATACCATCTCATACCAGTATATCTTTTTTTTAATGAATATACATAGTATTTGCTGCCCCTTCTCTTACTCCTCTCGATAATTGTTGGGAAAATGCCTTAAATTTGGAATAATGATAACATTACACTCTAAACTACTCCCACACTACAAGAGAGATAAATGCGGAGTCCCTTGATGAGTCATCAATTTTGAAAAAAGTCAAAGAGGTTGGACCCCACATTTTTCTCTTTTGTAGTGTGCAAGTAGTGTTATAACTATCCTTGAACCGGTGAACTTGTCACAACTCATATGCCATATTGCCCATACCAACTCTCCTCAAGATCTTATATCCTTGCGATCAAATGATTAAATGTACTATTTTCAGTTGCTTTATTGTTAAACTTTTGGTACTATAACTGTGCTTCAACGCAAAGTTGTGTTTCCTTTGTCTTCACATGTTTAATGATACTGCCCTATCTTTTCTCAATTAAGAAAAATGGCACAGCCTTATCAAGTTATTCAAAGACAATTGTCAGGGTCCTCACACTAGTACCCTTAGGTTAGTTTGATAAACGCAAAGACAATTGACAGGGTCCTTACACTAGTACTCTTAGGTTAGTTTGATGAAGGATACTGTCCCATGATTTAAAAGATTTTTAAGGTAGCTTTCCAACATGGTATTAAAATATTAGATTCCTGGTTCGGTCGGGACCTAATAGACAACAACAAAAAATTCACTTGCACCTGTTTGGTTTGTCTTGCTATATAAGAGGCCCATAGACATGATTAAACTAAATAGCATCACAAGCACCAAATAGTAACAATAAAAAACTCATAGAATGGTTGATGGCATTACCAAGGCTTCAATACACACCCAAAAAAAACACCATACCTAGACTAGACTACCTAAGTTTCCGTAGCCATTGACAGGGAAGAATGGGCAGACCAACTTGGAAAATTTGTACAAAAACCTAAAAGTGCATGAAGAAGTGGAACCTCAGGGCTCAGATCAGCTTGGGAAGTCAGTGAAACTAAAAACTGTCAGAGAGGAGGAGAAACCTCTCCGCTCTAGAGGACACTAAGTTAAGGAAATTGACTTGGAACTGAACAAGGACCAATTACAGACCAGGGAGAAATCAACAAATATAGAAGCAGCAGCTCTATGCTGGCTCAAATAATGATCGAATGATGCCATTGCATTCGCAGAGGTGACACATAATTAACTGGGACATGGTGTCAGTCATCTGGTACTGCAGGCTTAAGTGTATTAACAGTTAAAAGCTGAACAGGAAGTGAAGAGTATTTTAAACTGAACACCTATAGTGGGAAGTTATAGTGGGCAAACAAACAAATAAGTTAACACTATAACCAACGCCTAAGTGATGTTCCTTGCATCTTAGTTGCAGTTAACTTTACAAAAGTTAAGCTATTAGGTTCAGTGTGGAGCAAGTAAGCAATGAGCCAACAACATATAAGACAGGTAGAAAACCAACAACGTATATAACTAAAATTTTAGCACACCCACCCACCCTCTTGGGATATGATGCAGCTGCGATTACATCTAAAATATGTTGAGAAGGAGGAACAAAGGTTCAGTGTCAGATTTAACTCAAACCCATACTCATGGAGCTGTGATAGGATGCTGGATACTCTAATAGAAAAAGAACAAAGCCAGAGAACCATCCAATGAACATCTAACAGTCACATAATCATAGTTTTCTATTTACTTTGAACCGTGAGGACCACTATCCTCAGCATATGACACATCTGCAATTTATGTCCCAAAATGTGGACATGCACATACACGCGGAAAGACATCTTGTTCCTGCCTATCTTGTCAACTGTTCATAATCTATTCTGGATGGGCAAGGAAAATCTTGCTAAAGAGGGCTAGGCAGTGAATGATAATTAATTAATCATAACATGACACTAAAAGAATAAACGGGTTTGTATAAAGTAAAGTTGTTTCTCATCACAACTACGGCTATAGTAGCAAAACTCAGCAAGCTAGAGATTAACGCATCAAATATGCATAAGCACTAAACTAATCCCAAGATTTATGATAAGGTTGATAGTTCATACATACCGCGCAACGCCTATGAATAACTGCATTAATCAAGGAGTTTAAAGTCAAGGAGTGCCAACTGACAATCAAATGCAAGAGTAATGAATATATGCCTAATCGGTTTTAAAGGATACAATTGCAAAAAAGATAAACCCAACATGTGACCAGCTATGTTGTTCGATGGCAATATCAAATCCCATGTATATAAATCTGCAAGGAAAGAAAATCAAGCTATAAAGACTTAACTCAGGGAGGAATATCATATGCATATAAGCACAAAACCACTTTCTAATTCCTTACACAAAGGTTTCTGCTAATGATGAAATTAAATGGAAAAAGGCAGCAACAAAGCGTTGAGAATTTCCTGATAAATTTGAGAATGTGTAGTGCTTCATGACCTGACAACAAAGATGAGAAATGAGACTTTGGGACTAGCATTTCAACTTTCATAACACAAAATTTACTTACAATTCCAGTGAACAGTATTGATACAATACCAGAAAGGCCAAGGCCTTCAGATAGCATGTACCTAAAATATAATCCATTATAAGCTAAATTTTCAACTTAAATACAAGTAAATGAAGGAGAAAAAGATTGGTCAAGCCTTCGCTTACGAAAAGTAAGGAAAGAGGACAAATAAGCAGCACTCCAGGTTTTGAAGACTGGAGGAAAAACAGATTAACGCTGCATCAGAATTACTTCATGTTGTTTTAAAACTGAACTAGATAAAGAAAGGACGAAGAAAAGATACCAACTACTTACTTGTCAACATCCAGTCCCGCATACTTAAAAAGGTAAGGAGTAGTTAAGGTTCATTCACTTTATAGAAAAATTTAATAAACCAAAAACCGACACATAATATCCATTTAAACAAATATCTGAAATGCTCTATCAGTTCAACATTCAAGAAGTTCTTGTACAAGCTTCTCTGAAATAAATAATGTGGCTTAACTGGTGATCAGGATTTAGGAATGTGGGTTGTTTGGCTAGACAATGCTCTTCAACTTAAATAAATGGCCTGTTTCAAAAGGGATGCTTTCAGTAGACACTATTAGTTTGAACGAAGTTTTAAACATGGTGTAACAACTAAGGTTTTAGCAGTTCATCCAATTTTTAACGTTTTAGATTTTTTTTATTATGGCAAAATATAACTAAAACTCAGATTTGCAATTGTTTTAATACACAATGTTGTTACCATGAAGTGGTAATATATGCAATGTACAACAGACACCTGTAGGCGCCCAGTTTAGTTCTTGGACAAAGTTCCTTTTTCTCACATCTCATTGCAGATTGAATGTACCAAGTACCAACTTAAGGATTGCCCGGTGATGAAGCTAAAGATGTAGAGCACCAAGTGTTGAAGTGATGCAGAAAATCATCAGTGATTCACGGTTTGACAAGGAAAATAGGATTGTGGATGACAAGGAAAATGGAAACAAAGTGACAAAACCACTTGGTGATGCTTGCAGCAAAGAAAAAGCTCCTTTTTTCAGTAGGTGTGACGAACTCCTAGGTGAACATAGATAAATATTTGAGAAACTTAAAATGAAATATTGTAATAGGAGATACAAGCAAAAGGCACGTCTGAAATGCTCTTTTTTCATGCAATAAGCAAAACAATTCCAAAAGTCTAGAGCTGTCTTATCATATTATTTGATCATGGAAAAAACACGTGACTCAGTTACAAGCTGATGTAAGAATGAATATTGTGCATCAAAGTTCAACTATAACCAAATTGCACTTGAAGATGCATCGACAAGGCTCGTGATAAATTTTTTATAGACATAGAATTTTGGAGGAACTACACGCATCATAATCGTAAAAGGTGCTCTTTGGAATTTTAGTATGAAACATCAAATAGATCAGCACAATTGTGAAGGTCGAAGGCTAAGAATCTATGTGAACTTTACCACCTAGTTTATCCTATAGAAATAACATATATCTTCTCTTCTCTTTTAAGAGATATGCTGCCCTTGCAGCTCGAATTTTAGTTCTGGGAAGAGGTGAAGGCTGAATACCATCAAAATTTTCAACTTAAAATCCGGGACAACGGAAGCAACTATCAATATAGTTGATCCTCAGTGTGAGACATTTCAGATTACTTATATACCGGCCATTTTCTAGGTCTGATACCAACTTAAAGCCACCTTCCAGCAATACAAACAACATTTTCGGGGGGAATTGATAGAGCATTCCACATCATTCAATCATAATAGTGAGTTTTGTCACAAGATATTCCATTTAGAAGCAAAAGGACATGCATCGGGCTTTCAACAAGAAAGGATATTTAAAGGGAACTAGACAGATACCAGTTTGACGGTAAATGGAAGTTCTATGCTGCACCAATTTAAGCAATCCTCGGAAGTTTCTTGCAGACGCTCAAATAATGATCATGTCTTCTCCTAATAACTCCATCATAGAAGTTTCCAGAGATAGAGAAGCATGGTCTAACAATGAAATCCCACAAGCCTTGGTTAGACTATATGAGGAATAATCATTTACTTGCTGGTTACCCGTAGCAAGCATAAATCTATTCTCTATAATTAAGATGAACGTTAGGTTAAGCTCTTCATGTCTGGCCTGGGGCCATTTTGCTTCCATGTCAATGCAATCATCTGGATTCTGGACATGTGATGTGGCCTAAGTTGCATGGAAATGGGCACGGGTACTGGTACGGGTGCGGGTGCGGGTACGGGACACGATAAAACTGTAAAATGTAGGGTACGGGGACACGACTACATATATATATTGAATTAATACTGTACATAAGATAATTTTTTCCCCTTCATGTGTATATTGATTATCGTAAATTGTAAACTACTCATTTTTTTACTAGACATCTAAACGACGCATTAACTATATAGTTTTAAATTTGGGTATAGACCGAAACGAATCCGACCTGTATCTCATAGTTTCAAAAGACGGATGTGAAGTGTAAGCTCTACGTCCAGGAAGTCTTTGATACATATTTTAAATTAACACATATATCGTATAATTGAGTACATGTTGTAATAAATGCATGCATATATTCAAGAAGTGTCCATGAAGTTTGGGTAGGGGAAAGTGTCAGGTACGTGTACGATATGGGTACGGCTTTATTATAGAAGTACCCGAGTAACATAGGATGTGGCCTATATCCATGCACCCTCGCATTGCGCTTTATGAGAAAGCATTCTTTTTTTAGATACTGAGTTATTTTTTAGGTATTGGTAGTTACATTTAGTTGCTCTACATCAATACAGCTGAATATGTATACTAATGAAATTGGCATCAACTTCAAGATCATACTCCCTTTAAAAGTACGAGTTCGAAAAAATCTTTCCACGGTCAATATTATCCTTAACTTTTTTGAATGTTACATTGTTATCCTAATCTATTCTAATTATCCTATCTTTTTTTGAATTGGCAACGAAATGATTTATCATATTCATAATAAGACTTAACATAGTACTGGATGAAGGAGATATGCTTGATATAATTCAAATCCTTTACTTATTTCAGTTCACATAGAAATCTAAAAATATATGCTAGCTAGCACCTAAAAGTTTTTAGACTTTGTAAAAAAATATCCTTCAAGTTTTTTAAATTGCAAAAACACCTCTACAAATTCAAAATTTTATTAAAACATCCTGAAAATTATAAATTTTACTTATTTCAATTCAGTGACAAATCTGAAAAACATATGCTAGCTAGAAACTAAAAGTTTTTGGACTTTAGAGAAAATATCTTGTAAGTTTTAAAAATTGCAAGAACACCCCTAAAAATTCAAAAATTTATAAAAAATATCTTGGAAAAGGTCAAACCTATAAACACATTAAAAACCTACAAATAACACAAACAACCACCAAAAATTTATAGAATTTGCAATAAACACTAAACATTTTACAAATTGCAAAATAAAACCCTCAAATTTGTAAAATTTATAAAAATCCTGATGATTTTTAACACGGTACATTGAAAATATAAAAATTATAAATATCCCCTACATAATTTATAATTTATAGAAAACACCCTTAAAGTTTCAAAAATTATAAACAAATTCTCAAAATTTAAAATTTATAAAAAACACCCTGAGAATTTCAAACTCATTAGTAACTTGAAAGCATAGTCATTATAAATAATCTATAAACAATTTACAATCTGTAGAAAAGACCTATAAGTTTAAAAAATTACAAAAAATCCTAAAATTCATAATTTACAAAGAAAACACTATGAGAATCTCCAACCTATAGACACTAAAATGAATATACAATATTACTAACAACCCCTAGGAAATTAAAATTTTGCAAAAAACATCATACTCCATTTAAAAGTATAGGTTTAGGAAAAACTTTTCATGTTCAATATTACCCATAACTTTTTTGAAAAGAACATAACTAATTGAAAATCTATTAAATTTAAACTTTATAAAAAACACCCTTAAATTTTAGTACATTGCAAATTACCCCTCCAAAGTTTGAATTTTTCAATAATTTTTTGTAATTCATTGATTTCAATGTAATGTTTAATAGTTTTGTATAAATTACAAAATTTTAGGGTGTTTTTTTTACAATTTTTAAAACTTTTGAGAGTGTTTCTTTTATAGTTTTCTAAATTTTCATTGTGTTTTCAATGTAATGCATATATACGTCAATTAATGATGATATTGAAGAGCAATTCATTTTTAAAATTATTAGGTCATAGTTATGTGTGATCATCATTATTTCTAGGCAGTATAGTTTATATATGCAAAAAAATTCAAACAATCTATATAGCGGTTAACATGATTTTGACTTTAATGTATTACTTTTTATAAATTAAATTTAATATGAACCCACTATATAATTTTGACTGTTGTCATCATAACTTTAATATATTTGATTGATTGACTATATAGATATAGAGACCATAGATTACTTTACTTTCTCACATGAACTAATATTTAGCGCTTAACAATTTAAATTATTACTTTCAAATTTAATATAAAGAGAAGCTCTAATAACATTTATTTATTTACCGACAGGATAATATAATCTTAATTCTTATTTTTTGCTTGAGATTTATTCCATAGTTACGCATATCAAATTAGTAACTAAACTAATAACTATTTATGCTTAAATTAGAATGATTGTAGTTTATCACTCACTATGAAATTTTCATGAATATATATGCCTTACTTTCTATAGCTATCTGCATTGTCCATGTATATTTCATAAATTAGTTGTTAATTTGACATATTAAATTAATGTTCCTTTGTAAAAATTTCTTCTTTGACCTTTGGATTGTGTAATCACTATATCACCATTCTAGCATAGAAAAGACCTCACTCTAAATGATTTCAAGCTAATGTTTGAGTTGAACTAAAGTATGTACTATTACTGTGTATATATTTTTTTAAGAAAATCAGGTCAACACTTCTTAAGCAGAAGAAAATATTCTAACCTCTGATATTATAAAAACTAAATATAGCTAATTGAGTGATTAGCAAAAGAGAGCTTACATCAGAAAAGTGTGCATAATAAGATAAAGAAGAAAGGTAATGACATTGCCAACAGTACTAGAAATAACAAACTACAATGTAAAGTTAACATATTTTGTGGAGCCCAACTACTGGCTATAAGCATCGATGTTTCTATATATATACTTTATAATTTATTAATCTTATATAATAAAATTGATTTAATACTAAATAATAATATCGTTGCAATAATATCATTATTAGGAAAAATTCTTCATAAACCAATTTGTTCTTTATGATATATAAGTTATGCACTCCAATTTCTTGTCTTTTATAGAACCAAAAAGTTTAAATATGAGCCTCTAACATGTTGCTCTCACAACAGCAAAATCCACTTAGCAGATGTGGATATTCCAGATGAGTTATATGTCTTGCATACAATACAATTACCCTAGGCAAGTGAATTATAATAGCATTTTTCATTCACATCGTTTAGAGTAAGATTTGATTGAGCCGTTGAATCAAAGGAAAAAAGAAATTTTTATATTTTGAGCAAATAGCAAATATATCATAATCTCACTGCTCTAAGATCGCAAGAAAATAATTCTTCATACTTTTAGTTTTACTTCTATAATATAGAGAATGAGCTATAAAATTAAACGAGAATATTAGATAATGTAAATATGAGCGAAATCACAACCAAAAGTTAATGTGAATATGAGTCAAACCACAACTAAAAGTTTAATGGACATATTACAAGTAAATTCATATGCAAAATTCCTTTACGAATTGAATGATCATCCATCTTATGAAGACTTCAAGATACTAATAAGCAAAGATATTGTACTTAAGTAATGTGTTTATAACTCACAAATAGTAGATCATGTGGCCACAGTCTGGGTTGAAGAAAACAATGATAATATTTTATTTGAGAGAAGATTATTGAATTGATCAATCCCACAAAAAACTTTATTTCTTTTTTATTTTTATTCTATTTTTATCAGCTTAAATAATCATGATATTCAACCACGTGCATTGTACGTGAATCTCAACTAGTATCATAAAAAAATAAGTTCCAAAAGAACTCAAGTGGACCCTCTGCTGGGAAACTAGGATGGTTCAATGAGAGGAGATAAATTTCAATCACCATTTTCTCCAGTAACTATGTAACTGCAATTTTCCAACTTCTGCTTCATGCGGTTCAAAGTATAAAATTAGAGCATCTGAAGATAATCTTCACTAGTAATCAATACCTACATTGCTTGGGTACTTTTATTATGAAGCCATCTCCATATCCAATAATAGCCTTACTCAAACCAGACCAAAAATCCTTGAGCACTCCTTGAATATATGCTTACATTTATTCATACCTGTACTCAATTGCATAATAAATGTAATAATTTAAAACACTCATGATACACTTCTTGGATGTGTATCCTACAATACACATCCACTTCCCGAAACTCGTTGGAGCACGAGTCAGGTCATCGCTTCAGTCAATACCCAGTTCAGAACTATGATTTTAAATGATCGTTTGGGTAACTGGTTCAAATAATGAACGGTTTTCCAATTGATATTGACATAATAAAAGAAACATAAAATAGGAATTACTCATAACATGTGAATGATAAAAAATGTCATTTTTAAAAACACCCCTTTTAAAATTTATTCTGCAAAATCGATCTTTTCGAAAAAAATAGCAAAACCGACCCTTTTCAGATGAAAAGGGTTGGTTTTGCTGAGCGGATGTTTCTGCGAACTGCACAGGACTACTAGTCCCGTGCAGTTTGAAAACTTCGGCGCACGAAAAAAGCCCCAAATCCTACAAAAATCAAAACCAAAATCGAAACCTCATATGGGTCTCTCAATCCTCCTCCTCTCTCTCCTCTTCACCCCAATCTCAGTTGCCAACCTATTCACCCTCGTCTACAAGGGTTGTGCGAGCCAGAGCTTCAGCAATGGCAGCAGCACCCAAACCCTAGCAACGCTCTTCTCACCTCTCACGACCAAGTCAGCCAGCTCCAAATTCTACAAGACCACTTCGTCCTCCTCAAGGGGTCAATCAATTTCTAGGCTTTTTCAGTGCAGAGGCGATGTAAGCAACAAAGATTACGTTGCTTGCGTGAGGACGTCGGTAGGGTTTTGGAGCAGGAAGCGGTGGTGAAAGCTGAAATCGACGGAGGCGGGGGAGACGGCGGAGGAGAGGAGGCTGGGGCAGCGATGAGGTCCTCGCCGACGAGGAGGTCGGTGGGGTCGAGGCGGAGGACGACGTCGTCGGGTTGGAAGGAGGGGCGACAGAGCCGCATCACGCGAAAGGCGAGGGAGTGGTGGGTTGACGACGGGGGTTGCTGATGGTGAGTCGCCATTTGAAGGAGAAGATCCAGACGAAGAAGAAGAAGTGGGGTGTTCGGACTATTTCAGAGATAGAAAACAAACTGCACGGGACTAGTAGTCCCGTGTAGTTCGAAAAAACACTCGCTCAGCAAAACCGACCCTTTTCATCTGAAAATGGTTGGTTTTGCTGAATTTTTTCAAAAAGGTCGATTTTACAGAATAAATTTTAAAAAAGAGTGTTTTTAAAAATTTGTCCAAAAAAACATAATGATCTCATATAAGTTATTAAAATTCAATATATAAATACGCACACATATATAGATGTGTCCCCGTACCCTATCTTTTACAAATTTGTTGTGTGCATACGCATTACCCTCAGTAGTTTCATTTAACTATGCTCCCAACTAAAAAGCAAACCCTTCCAGAAATATGTGTTGTAAAAGCTGATCCTTATTATTTTCTGTGGAAATGAATTTGTAGTGTCATATAATTGGATTTTTTTTCTTTTGATTTTATTTTAAGTGATTGCTAAACATGCTAAACATATTTATGAACATAAATTATAGCAACGTGATGACATCCTATATAGAACAAAGGAAAAAAAATTCAAACTTGCTATGCAAAGCAAATCATAAATATAGGATCAATCATTCATCATGCAACAGATTGGTGTTATTTACCTTAAAATATACAATTTAACACTCCTAATAATGAATTAAAACTATTATAGATTTAAAATAGGTTCTTGTTACATATATATTGATCCTTGGCTTGGAGAAGTCTGAGACTTCACTCAGTTTCATGCGCTTGCGCTACTTGCCATTTTTTAACACAAATAAAACAATAAAAAGAACAAAAGCACAAAATAAGATAGAACCATGGAAACTTTGGCTAATTAAGGGAATGAAGTAAAAAATACAGGGGAAAAAACGGATTCATGGAAGTTAAATAAAGAGTGTGAAGAAAAAATATGAAGGATATCAGAGCAGAAGTGAACCCAACCAGTACACCTGTACAAAGTATAAATGTGATCCAGTCA
>BQKN01000315.1:104140-115535 GCA_022839385.1 Asparagus kiusianus
GAGTATAAACTGTTTCCCTACTATTAATAGGAAGTTTCTGGAGAATATTACTCAGAATATTCTTAAGGATAACATGACAATCCGTGTTCTTATGAAGACTGATGTAATTTGATGATAAAAGCTGAATTCACAAGTACAAGTTTCAGCTTCGAATCAAGATCTCGATAACGGTCAAGCGATAAACGCGATGCCGTGAGAATATTAGCTATTCTACAAAGAACTGAATAGACAAAAGACAGAAGAGATCAAGATTTGAAGTCATTTACACGATGTACTCAACCAAGCATTGAAGGGATCGTAAGTAAAATCCATCTTATCCAAAGTATCCCAGAACTCCTCTACAAAAGAATGAGTCTGGAATACTTTGGAGGGGGTATCTGTAGGCGTCAAAAAATGCTGAAAGGTATCCAATCACGGTCCAAGAGGAAGTCATCCAAAAAATCAGAAAAGTACACAATTATGGAGTGTCTCGCTGGGCGAGACAGGCTTTTACTGTCTCGTCCACGCGAGACAGTATTTACTGTCTCGCTGGGCGAGACAGGCTTTTACTGTCTCGTCCACGCGAGACAGTCTTTACTGTCTCGCCGGACGAGACAGACATTTACTATCTCGCCCATACGAGACAGTTTTTAGAGAATCAAAACGGTTTTGAAAACTACCCTACACGTGTCCATTAACTGCCAAAGGACGTGGGAACATCGTGGGCGAAAATCACGTTGAGAACTGCCAGAATAACTGAATTTCAAGACGTGGGAAGACAGTTACGAGAAAACCGCCAGGAGTATCGACAGCATTTTGCTGTCTCGCTGGGCGAGACAGCAAATTTACTGTCTCGCTGGGCGAGACAGTAAACACTGTCTCGCCCGTCGAGACAGCAAATGCTGTCTCGCGAGCAAACACTGTCTCGGGGCTATAAATACCCCTCGAGATCATTTTTAGAGGGGGGGGTTGGCACAAGGACGATCCCAGGCTGTTTTCTTTGAATTTTATTGTAATCAAAAGAAGAGACAATGAATTCAACAACAATCCCAACTTTTGCTGAAAACATAAGTTAAGGTAATATGTAACATGTTATCCATAATATGTAACATGTTAACCATAACAAGTTATATGTTAACTCTGTCATGTAACATGTTTGTTATTACCTTAACCATGTTAACTATAAACTATAAAATGTTAACTATAGCATATAGGACATTAACTGTAACATGCAACATGTTAACTATAACTCGTAACATGTTATCTGTAAGTTGTAACATGTTAGCCATAACACATTACATGTTAACTCTGTCATGTAACATATTAACTATTACATTAACCATGTGAACTATAAACTGTAACATGTTAACTATAACATCTAACATGTTATACATAAGCTGTAACATGTAAATTTGAGGAGTTTGTGTAACAAGATTACGCAAAAGCTTACGTAGAAAAATGATGACACAATACCATACTCCTTGTTTATAGCAGAGTTCTCAAGCTTCCGTAACAATGATTGTATTCTATCTAATAACACCTCGGTTACCTACAAGTTAAAGATAAAAGTTATTCTTTCAAATCATAATGATTCAGCTCCACACGTGTTTAGAGATGCAAGTTACCTTGCCATCGAGCCTTCCTCCGCGAATCAAGCAAAGGAGTTCCTTCCTCATAATCGTGCTATTCAAGGTTATGATGACATCCAATTTCCTAAAAAAAGCATTAAAATATGGTTTGATAGAAGGTTAATAGCTAAGTGATCGAAGTTAACTTCTAAAGCCTGAAACATAACATATTCATGGTAACATTCACAACTTATAGCAGAGGGTTGACAGATAAATGATCAAAGTTATTAGCTTTTGCCCAACTTTCACATGTTTTAACAAAGATAAATACTATAGTAAAAGGATTAACAGTGATCAGCACTCATTGGTTGCATTTCTGCTTGCAATAATATGTGAGCTATTTGTTCTCCTCAGCTGTGAGTTTAGCTGCCACCTTGCTTAGTATTAGTTATGTACAAAAGCATCTGTGCTATCCAACACACGTAGACTAAACTAAGTTACCTTAAGAATCCCCTCATTCACGTTCTTTAAAGCAGCACGATCAACATTCGACAAATACGTACATTTTAACAAGTCCCAATTGGCAATGCTGTCACCATAGTAAACTTTTATTTCACCTACGTCGTCAGTGACAACAAGTGGTTCACATTTGTGGTATCCTTCCTTAGATTTTGGTTTCTTTTGTTTGGTGAATGGGGTCCTAATCAGTTGTAATCTCTTGATAGCTCTTGTGCATGGAGCTCTACTCCTATGAATCACATAGCTTTTGGAGACCGTCTTCTTCATTCTCTTCATCAATTTGCAGAGTGGGATGTCCTCATACCTAGTTACCTCCTGCTGTGTATGCACATTTGTAGTCTCAAGTTGTGTATCCTCCTCCACATCAACTCTTTTCTCATTCAACTAATCGCTCTCTTCATTCTTATTTACTTCGTCTCTCACTTCTTCGTTTCTACTGAAATACTCCGGAAGGTTAATCGGTCCGAACTTATTATCAAAGAAATCTCTATCGTCATCGTGTCGGTCAGCTTCATCCGTGTGCAATAAACTTCTTCACATTTTCTTTTAAAACTTTAGGATCTATTATGTCACCAGATCCCTTGAATCTTTTAACTTTTTCATTAAGCCTACGGATTTCATTCATAAAGGTTTGACAATACAATTTCTTTGAATGCCTCGGTGCATGACATATTCTTTGATTTAATTTAGCATCATTTCTCTAGAATTTGAGCTGCTTCTCAGATGGTAACTCCTTAATCTCATCTTCCTTTTGAAAGGTATCATCAATAGCGTTTGATATAATCTATTTATAAAAAAACAAAAGTTAACATTTGCTTCTAAAATGTTAACAGGTTAAACGCTAAAGTTCACACATATTACTTAAATCAAACAGATACTGGATACAGTTCACATATACAAATAATTATTAACATGCAAGCAAGTAACATTAACATCCTTTTATCAAAGTTAATAGTTCATCTGATATACTTAATAGTTAAAAATATAAACTGAATATACATTGGTTTAGATCTTAACAAACCTATTGATGGTTTTTCTTTTCTTCCTTCTTTTCTTCTTCAAGCTTTTTCCTCCTATCCGCTTTCTTCTCCTTGATAACTTTTTTCGGAGAATGTTGCATATGATGCTTCTTTATTGGGACTGGTGAAATCTCTTTTCTTCTAATCCTCAATTAAGCATCTTCCCTCATATTTGGCCTTCTAAGTTGATATTTTTAAACCAGCGGGCCAAATTTAGCTATAGGTTTGTGTACAATAGCAATGCTTATTTTTCATGCTTTTGCAACGATTGTTTCCTTTCGGAGAGATCCAGACTTCTCTACAATCATCACCCAGTTAGTCAATGGTGGCTTGAATCTGTTGCTCAGGGCATATTTCCTGTTATTTTGCCACAACTACAAATAAATTGTTCTAATTAATCAATTAACATGCACTAATTATTTAGGTTAATACGAAACAAGAAAATATAATGGACAAAAATAAACTGAACTGTGGTATTCATCAAATATAGTTAACATTAACCTAACAAACCTTAACACTAACCTCAATATAGTTAACATGAACCAGTTAACCTTAATTACCTTTAACTTTAGTTGACAGAATACACATAAACGTTCACATGTACAGGTTAACCATAACATTTAAAAAAGTTAATATAACTTACAGGGATCAGAGGCATGCATCTAGGCACATATAAAGCCCCTGATTTGTTCAGACCTTCCCTAGCAATCTTAATTCCTTTCTTCCTCTGGTCATAAATGAATTTTCCCCAGGCCATATTCTTCACTCTTTCAATGCTATCAACATATTTGAACAAGAGCCTAGGGATGCCTTGCACACTGCTCGGGCACCAAATCATCGAACATTGATAAAAAATCAGCAGTAACACAAAGTCCTCAATATCCTTCTTTTTTTTTGATTCAACAAGAGATTCTAGTAGCCCTTCTACATATCTTTGCATATTCTTTGGCGATTCTTTTACATTTCTAGTAAATTGCTCAGCAAAATACTCCATCCAAATCCTAGTGTGAGGATCTCCATTGCTGTAAATTATTTTCCTATCAATTGGGAAACCAGTGTGATCATGAATACAATCCAAATCAAAATTAACTATCTTTTCGTTCACACTGTCGGCATCGAGCAGAACAGACGTCACTTCACGTCCTACATAGTGACTCAAAATAAGTTCAAGCGTGGGTCGATCTACTGCTGGGGAACCAAATATTACATAATGCTCAAATGTGCACCCTTAGTATGCATCCTAGTGTCACTGCTTCATTCTATGTTGAAGTACTTTCATAAAATCATAATATGCACTAAACTAGCGGTAGGTCTAATTTCTGTAGCATTACCAGATTTTTTCTGTAATAAAATTTAACATTTACCATCAATCTATCTAAACTTAACATCCAACAGCCAATAGTAACAATCAACAATGAAATGTAACAGTTATGCTATACTCCTTGACAACCATTCACTGGACTTGCTATCGATCAATAAAACTTAATGCATAATGTGTAAAGTTGGGTATCAAATACCACTATCATCAACCAAACTTCAGAGTTAACAGTTTATAAGAAATGTTAGCAAGTTATAACGATACCTAATAGCCAATCATTCATCTGTAATATTAATATGTTATATTTCACAAATCCAGACATATAGTTCACAATGAACCAACATTAATCTGTAACATCAATCCATCTAAATTTAACATAAACTTACTTCTTTCTGGATTTCTCTAATTCATGTTTTGAACTTGGAATTTTCATTTTTCTTGGTAATCCCTTTTGCATGCCCAACAGGGTCTAGGTGGCTTCATCAGTGCCATTCCCTAATGATGATGCATGGGTGGACAGAGACTTGGAAGGGGAGGGGGATGAGAGAGTAGAGGGTCCATTGTCGGTCTTGGACGGCAGAGGGGATCTTTACAACTCTTCGGTGGCAAGGGGATGCTTAACATTCTTCGAATATGAGGGGGGATTTTTCAGTCGACGACTGCAAGGGGGGTCTTTAACAATGGTCGAAGACGAGTCTTGTCGCTCGTCATCCATCACCACTGGTTCATGCTCTTGCAACGACGAAGGAGGATGGTGAACAACTTCGAATTGATCATCTTTTGTTCTAGTTTTTGAGGAATCTGGGTTTGCCATTGAGATTTCGGTCATTTTCTGCTGAATTTGGCAAAACCCTAGAGTAGAGATTGCGTGGAGATTTGGGATTTCGCCGGCTACTATTAACCTTAGCGAGAGAGAGAGAGGGAAGGAGAGAGGAGAGAGAGAACTTGATTTGAGTTAGAGAGTGGGCAGGTGCGGTTACCAAAATCATGAGTACTGTAGCGATAACCGGTTAGGGGTAGAATAAGGTTTTAAAAATTTTGATCTCAAGTGGCTGAGTTTGCAATGCTGAAACGAATTTAAGGTAATTTAGGTTTATACACATAAGAAAAAAAGTACATAGGGATGGGGCACATGACTTTTTTAGATTTGGGGCTTTGAAACAATTTTCCAAAAAAAATACGATTCTAATTTTCAAACATAACTAAGATATAAAAAGAAGAAACAATAAAGTTAAAAAAAAAAACTTTCTTCATACTATAAACGTGCAAATATGAATTTGTTTTGTTTTGATTTTTTTTATTGTGAAGGCCATTATGTGGAACTAACAGTTTTCAAATTAAACTTTGCCGTGTGATTTATTAATAATGAATCGTGATTTAAAGCTTGCCATCATATCATTAGGGGGAACTTTTCCTCATTATTAACGAATGGGTGTGAGATGTACTCAAACCACTAAAATAAAAGAAGATAGTCAAAGCCTATAATTACTACTTGGCAAACTGTAATTGCCAAGCAAATCTCACAAATACCGGCACGATGAAGAGAGGTAGCTTTCATTTTAGCCAACAAACAAATGGAGGTCCCATGCCCACCAAGGCTTGTTTCTTTGCTGCACCCCAAACCAAAATAGCACAAAATAAAATATAATCTATGAGGGTTTCTTCTCCTAGATTGACGTATGGTTAGCTCACAATTGAACCCGAGAATGGGACCATACTATCATGCTACGTAGCTTAGACTTAGAGAAGTAGATGTTATCACTTTTGTCCTTGTAGGCCATTTTCAACTCACAGTAAGTAAAACCTTTTTTGCTTGCATGAACTTTTCCCAAATTCAAATCAAAATTGAACAATATTTTTAGGCAACAAAGATGGTAAATCTTGGAATTTGAAGCAAATAAATAGCATATCCGATTCATATTTTAAAAGTTGAATCGTTAAGATGAGTTCTTAGGAAGTCTAGAACAAATCGATCATAGTTATAAAAGTATATATATAGATTAATTTGTTTGCTTGTGGTGAAATCATTTTCACTTTCTGGATATGAATTACGAAAGTTTATCTCATATTATAATATATAATCACAGGTGATAATGATAAATAATAATAAAACAGAAACCGTGAGCAATTCCCTTCCGGATAAAATTTATGATCAAAATTTTAAAGACATTTATCTCAGATAATTGACTAGTGCGTACCGGAGAGACGCAATGTGTCGAGAGATTAAACATTAAAAATGTTGAAACATCTTCTTAATTTCAAGATTAAAAAAAAACAATAAATTGGAAGAAAATTTAGAACATAAATTCTAAATTTGAAGTGGATATCACTTGCTGCGGATGGTATAGTCAACGTACGCATACGCTAGACACCGTATCGTATCCGTAGACTCTCTTCTCCATCGAAGAGAGAGAAAGAAAGAAAAGTCCCCGACGAAGAAACGCCCCTTTCTCTCTCATCCCCGCTCCTGCTCTCTCTTCGCTTCCCTCCCTTTTCCCCCTTTCAAAACCCTAGAAACAAATACTCCTAAAAACCCTAGCAATACTCCCTCGTTTAACCCTATTTTGTTTTTGTATATTTATCATTCAATCCCTTTCTTCTCAAAACCCTAGTTTTTTTTTAATACAGATCCTGTGCCCTAATTTCCCTACTTGACGCTGTCTCGTCCCCAAAATCCCCAAATTAGCTTCGGGAGTTCCTTAGGGTTTCTATTCTAGTAGTCTCTGAGTTGGGATATCGATTAAATTTTGAATTTTGGATAGCAACGGTATCTGTTATGTCGCTTGTAGACCTAGGGCATCATTGAACAGAGAGAAAGTCGCATTGTTTTTACTCTTCTTCGACCATTTGTTGATTTAGGTATTTGTTAATTGGCTCTGAGGTTCTAGGGTTCCACGGTTTCCTATCACTTATTTGCATTTTGTGCCGTTTGGTGCCATTTTGCTTCTCTGAGCTCTGGTCGATTGCGGAGTGACCTAAATTTGGGAGTTCTCTAGCGCTGATGAAGTGTGCAAATATTGAATTTGAATGAGACATGAGAAGATATGAGTAGGCTCTCATTTAGACCGCGCCCACTTGATATTCACAAGAAGCTTCCCATTGTTAAATCTATAAAGGAGTTTGAGGACGATGATGCGCCCATTGCGGCTGCTTCCACTCGCAACTCTCAGTTGCTTCGGTTTGCTGAGGCTGACAATGAGGTAATTCCAATTTGAAACTGATGAACTGAGTCAATATTTAGCTGGAGTTCACTTTTATGGAAGTTAATTACTGCTGCTTCTTTTGATTTGCAAATAATGTGAACTGCTCTAGGCGGACTCTATAATGGGCAAGTTAATTATTTTTCAACATTGGCTACTTCCTGTGGTATGTAGATTGTGGATACTGAATGCTATTGAAGAATCACATGTTATCCTTAGATAAGGACCTTTCTGATAAACAAACACTGTGTTACTGCTGCTTGTTATATTTGCAGTGCTAGCCATGAGATTGTGATATTTGAGGAATTGTGATAGTGTACCTTATGACTTGAAAAAATTATTCAAGAGTATCAAAATAAAACTAATGTTTCTTTTTTCTATTTGCTAAGCTAGCCACTCAAGTAATAAGTTTTGGTCGGTCCATTAGGATAGTTAAAGCTATTAGGCTAGTTAAAGCTCAATCTTAAGCTTTTTTTAGGACATTGACTTCTTC
Source organism: Asparagus kiusianus (assembly GCA_022839385.1). Lineage (NCBI taxonomy): Eukaryota > Viridiplantae > Streptophyta > Magnoliopsida > Asparagales > Asparagaceae > Asparagus > Asparagus kiusianus. Next base: position 112,237 of record BQKN01000315.1, read on the forward strand.
TATTATGGAAAGCATTCAGTGTCTTTTAACTTTTGATTGACTTAAGAGGGTTCTTCGCAGAAAGTGCATTTTGATTCTCTTCAGGGATACATGTTCTTGAATAATCTGGTATCCTCCCTAATCTATAATAAGATAAATCAACATTCTTTCTTTCGCAATGAGTAATTGAATTTTTTTTAATCAACTGAGCTCTTTTTAAAATTCGGACCAATATGTACGTTTTGGACATGATTGAGGAATCCTTACAATGATGTAAACTTTATCTTAATTCTAACTATTGACACTTACGCTAACAGCCTAAAACAAAATACTTATATAATATTCCATGCCTTGGTGTTGAATATTTACTGCTTTTATAGAATTTGTAAACCTGAGTTATGTTTTGAATTTCTCTATACACTCCTACTATTATATCTCCTTATGCAACATCATGCATTTATTTGATATAATTGAGAATCTTTGATGGAAATCATATTCTATAACAAAATGGATATGTTTACCTACGAAAAGCATGAGCACAGTAGAAGAACTTCTGCTAAGGGTTGGAATATAAGCTTTGAACTTCTATGATTATTAGATCTGCAAGCACCTTGCTTTCTGCTTAAATCTCTATCTTAGGCTTTATTTGATTTTTTTCCTCATATATTATTTTTGTAAGTGATTTGGACCTTGACCTTAGTTATGTTGTCTATAAGTCTTATAGTAAGTTTTTCTCAATGTGTTTTTTTTCCTTTTCTTCAAAAGATAAGAGTGGCACTGGATACAATTGAGAAAATTTATATTTGGCCTACTTTAAGAACATTTTGAGAGGATCTTGCAGTAGTTTGAGGTTTCTCAGGTATTAATGCCATAGTTTAAACTGCTCTCAGTAGTCTGTGGAAACCTGCAACAAGATCTCTTTGATGTGTGGCTACATTTCACAATAGGTATGGCATGGATATGTTTGGATAAGGGTGCAAGCAAGGCATTGGTTTTCATTCTTGACATAAGATTACTCATAGATGGTCAAGAGCATAAGCTCTACATGCAGGTGATAGAGGAGTAAATATAAAATGCATTCTGTGTGGTGCTTCTACATTATGGATTACTAGATGTATATTCATTCGTTTATGCTAGTAAGTGATGTTGTTTTATATCTTCGAGTTCCTCTTGGTGCATGCATAACTTCATATTTCATGTGCTGAATACTAAATCGAAGAGTTCTGTTAAGAATTTTGGAGTTCTGTGATGTTGCTCAAAGGCTGAATATGGAAGTTATATTTGTCTTGCTAGAGAGTTGCAAACAAACAGTGTTCCATTTAGTATTTGATTTTAATGTTTACTTTCTGCTTGTGGTGTGCTAATTTTTTTTAAGTAATGTAAATCTAGAGATTGACCACTTCATAGATTGGTATAGACATAGCTATATTTGATGGACTCAACTGACGTGGAGTGAGTCCTTACAATTTGCTGAAGGATCTTTCATGAGGGGGGGGGGGGGGACAAGGAAAAAACCCTCTATTTTTGTACGTTAGACCTAAATATGGAAGTTTGGCAATAGTTCACGATAAGTGCAACAATCTTGCTTTTGGAAATACAGAACAGTGGACTAGGAAATTGGACCTTTGGTGACTGATTAAGTTGAATTCTGATGTTGTCACAATCAGTGGTGGAGCCAGAAATTTTCTCTTGGGAGGGCTAATAATGTAATATACATAAGTGCCCTCTTATTTATTTCACCAAAAAAAGGACATTAACTTCAAACAAAATATGTAATTTTCTCATTCGAAGTTATTCAAATCCACATGGAAAAGGTCATACGGACTAGAAATTTATTGAGTGAAAAGATTTTTTTTTGAAAATCCACTTGGATAATGACCTTATGAAACATAGCTCTGTGTGTATGTAAGCTGGCTAAATATCACAAGTATCAAGACATCCAAATAGCGACCACACACTTTCAAGTCCTCACATTGAATTTGTATAACTCATTTCTTTCAATGATTGGCTAAAATCTCCAATAGACATATTTGTCATCATCCAAGCTAATTCTAAATAACTTTTAGATGAATATAAGATTTACATTGATAGCCATGACTGTAGGGGTATAACTACTATCAGTTCAACTTTCGAAGTTATGATTTATTTTATTTATTTGTGGTTCAATTCGTTAGACAACAAAAGCAAACCATTACTCTATTAAAGCTATATGAAGTCCCAAAGGGTTTTTTTTCTTTTTTCTTGGGGGGGGGGGGGGGGGGGGTGTTGAATCCCCCACAGCGACATCTAGCTCCACCCCCGGTCACTATGACTTTTTGACAGTTATATCTGATTAATATAGATGTGCTTATGAGAAGACAACTTTTGCTCTACTGTAAAACTATACCAACGATAGTTGTGTTTGAGACGTAATAATGGTGGTTGATGATGAATCATTAAAATTCTTTTGTGGTTGGTGAGAACAAGAGCGCCCTCGATTAGTCACTGAGTAACACATACTATCAGGGTAAAGTTCTTAGTTCGATGACTAGTCCTCCTAGACCGTAAAAATGATAAGAGAAAGGAGGACGGAAGAACTTTCATCGGTATCTGATTGGAATAATCTGGTCTTAGAGTCAATTCTTATTTTAATATAAATTTCATTTTTTTTTACTTTAGCAAATTGGCCTCCACTGCAAGACTACTAATACACTTGTTTACTGCCAATTCAACTAGATTATTGTTACATTTATCCTATTTGCCTTCTGTCTGTTATTTGTATAGGTGACTATAATTCTTAGCGATCTTGTGGTCTTTTCTGTTTTCTTTTTGTACATTTCTTTATAGCTCAAGGGAAAGGAGAAAGTACATACCACACAGACGGGAGGGACAAGATTGAATTAACAAACCTCCAAATGCTTTACTTCTTCGTTGAATGCTTTAACTAACCTGAAAAACTAATGAATTTATTAATTCTGTCAGATGACTGCTGTAATTTTTAAGTTGTGCTTCCTATAGTTGTGTAAAAAATGGCTGCTTTAAGGATGTGCATACTTGTGTTGCTAGCAAGGATTTGCTAAATGATGGTTCTATTATAGGTGCATAATATATCTAGCAAGAAAAGTTCATCAGAAATACCTACTCCACAGTATGATGTAGTGGACACATATGAAAGAGATTATACCCGCACTTTTTCACAGCCGACATCATATTTACGTGGCAGAGGAGGTTAGTACTGGCATACTTCTGATGCGTACTTGGTCATACGGTGGCAACTTTGTTAGCTTCATCTTTTATTATATTTATTCCACTGTGCAGCTAGGGCTGAGATCGGGGAGTTT
>BQKN01000315.1:122495-146284 GCA_022839385.1 Asparagus kiusianus
TTTCCTTCCAAAAAGTCATGAAATGGGCTTGAAAACATGGAAATGGGTCCCGCAACCTATTTCCCATGAGTTCTAGGAAATGAACCAAACAGGTGGCATTACATCCTCAACCAGATAATTTTATAAAGTAGTGTCCAGCTCATTGTCTTCTGAAAATTGTTTTTAGTTTGGTTGATACTAACACCTTTAACTCCTGTACGAGCTATACAGCCTTGAAGATTTTCTCTTACCTATGTGTGCTGGCATCCATAGGAGCACCTTGAAATTCACTTTTTTCAAGCTCAAAATCACGTTGGTTCTATCATATGTTTCTACCAATTTACTGGTTGAGACTGGGAAAGTAGTTTGATTTTTTTTTTCATTTCTTCTAGCTTCAGCATTGACTCGGCTGTTTGAGTATTATTTATTATTCCATACTTTTTTCTTATAAGTCGAACTCCAGTATTTGGACCTCTTTAGGATGTCAAAGTGTCACGGATCTGTGAAAAACAAAACCTTTTCAAATAGACTGTTTTGCGAGATAGATATCAGATTCAGCACTTACAAAGTTCATAATTAAAATAAATAGTACACTAACTTTTTGTGAACGATTGTGGAGTATATATTTTCTTCAGTGTCATGCTGTCACTGGTATTATGTCCTTATCGTTTCAGATATCTTTCATGTGTATTATATAATCTATAGGTATAACTGAGCTCTCAATTTCCATGTTAGCACAGTAAAGTACTAAGCTGATGTGCGACATGAATAATTTTTTGCTTGGTTTTTTGGCTTATGCCTCAGGGATGACTTCATTCCTTCTAAGTTTATCATCTTTCACACTTATAGGTTCTAACTTTGAGGGGTTTTAGAAGGCTATTAGTTGGATATGTTAAAACTTCGTGACTGATTGGGTAAATTCTTCTCCACATCAAATTTCCTCATCCTACTTGGTTCTACGTCAAGCCTCTCTCTTGTCATTTTCTTTGGGCAAAAAATTGTCATGGAAATTCTGAGAAATCAGCATAATAGCTAGTCACAGTGAAATTGTGCTTTTTAGGCTGACCCCATTTTGGTGGGGGAAGATTCCAGTATCTGCAAGAGCACTCTGTTGATTCTTTAGTTACTGATTCCAACTAGGATTTACAAAATGGCTCAATAACTTTTCTGTTTTTGCAGCACGAAGCGCAGCTTATTGACGATGGATTTGCATTGGAAGGTTTTCCATCAAATTCATATAAAAATGAATCAAGTGATGAAGATCTTACAGATTCAGATGACACCACTGATGGTTATAGGCGTGTGAGTTCAGCTGCAATACCAACGCCACCCTTCACGGGCTCAAGAATGGTGGTAATCCCCAACACCGCACGTATGAAGCAAGAGCAGAAACAGAAAAGATTGCAATATAGATGGCATCAGAGAAGGGTACGCTTGTATTCTGACATCTTCGTCTATCTCAAATCTACATATGTTTGTCTAAACTAACCCTGGATAACTATAGGCTTCTGACATCTCTTTTAGATTTTATATGGAGCTTGGCTTGTTAAATTTATATTCATTCATCCTTTCGAGTTTTCTCACTCATGTATCTTGTTTACCATAATATTTTTATAGCCTTTGCTATAACTTCAACACATCTCAGTTGCTTCCATATGACAGGTCAAGTAATGGTTATAACAGCTCGAGTGTAATGGAAGATTAACATGTAGAAATAGAAGTAATGATCATTAGTTCCAATTATGATTCCGCACATTGGGTTGCATCTCATATTTCAAGACATTTTACTGTTGAAACATTTTATTCACCAAACAGCCACAACTGACGATATACTTATCATGTTTTCTAACGCAATCATTCTCTTACCAGTTAAGTAAGCATACACAAATGTTCCATAGCATCTGAATCTTGTTCCACCATCCACTTCACTTTGCTATACAAGTAATGCCAGTTTTAAGGTATTTAATTATCACCAGATTCAGATTTAACTAATAAGTGGCAACTAAAAACATTCTTGCAGGACCCAAATACACCTGTATTTCTTTTCACGAGACCCCTAGATTCAGGGAGATTGGCTGCTGCAGGCATAGAACAGCCACCAACTCCTGTTGAAAATGGTTCAGTGGGGCCACCGCATCACTTCCATGGTAGAATGGGTCGAGGAGGAAGGATAATCTTCGATCGTTGGAGGCCAGAAAGCTCATCATACTCGCCACCTAATCATCGGCCTCCCCAACCAAATGGTTGATCAGAATGCTCCTCTTCTTGTTGCTTCCATATCAAGCCCCTGGAGGATGACTCTTTGCTGGTAAATGGCCATAGAGTCCCATTTTGCTCGGGGTGCAGAGAGCTCGGGGTTCTAGATTCTTTTGATGGTGTTGATCTGGCCATTGACACAAAGACACGAAGCCTGTTATTTGACCATTGAGAAGGTGAACTAGCGCTAAGTCAGTTAATCTGATTTGTTTATTTCCTACTGACGCCTTGGCCATTCTCCTTCTTTCAATTGTGTAATTGATTGGGATAGCAGCAGGTTAAAAGCCGCAGCATTGTACTTCAATATGTCAATGTGCAACATCATGTTCTTTCCCATGATTCCCATGAGCTTCAATGAAAAGCATTCATTTTCATGAACCAACTTTGTGTTGCAACCTTTGTCTTCAGCAGTCTGGGTGTTTGAATTTTGTTGATATTATGTGGTGGATCTCACGAAATCTAAGCTCTGTTTATATTCGAAGTGTTGGTGTCATATTCAGCAAAACGACAGCACAGTTGATTGTTTCCTTGCTAAAGGAGGAGCTTTAAACATACCCGCCCTTTTCTTCCCCCTTTCTTCTTTTTTATTTATTTATCTTTTTCTTTTTCTTTTCTCTTTTTTTTATTTTGTGTAAAAAGGACAGCAAAATGGCCGAATGAAGTATTTTCCCTTTGGGCTGTCACCTGTTTCTTATTATTATCTTGTCTCTTTTGTGAAAATCTTCCGAGGACAAGGAACTTTGAACAATAAACTTCCAAATTTCTTGATGTTTATTTCCATAAATCTCACATTCATTTTTCTTGCTTTTGAAGTCAACTGGCGTGCAGCATCTTTTGGCAAGAACTGGAAACAGGTTTGATAAATTAGAGAAGGTACAAACGCTGTTTTGATACAAAATATCAGAACCCAGTAGTCAAAGAAACGTATATGATTCTCAACATACGTTCTCCACACAAAATTCTTTGTTACTATTGTATAATGCACAAGGTTTATCAAGGACTTAAACTTGACAAAGTATATAACAGCTGGTAGGAAAAGAATCTCCAAGTCTAACTCGACATTAGAAACAAATGCAGCTACTCTCACCATCTTTTCACACTTCTGAGGTTCCTGAGAAGTTGTAACAAGTTCCCTTGTCAGTAAAAACAAACTTCAGATCATTGACATTGTAGTCAATTATGCATCAAGCAATTAACGAGATACGTGTCCTTTCATTGACGACGACGAAAACTCCCCTACATGACTCCCTGTAGATCCAAGATCCATTTTTGTGCACTCCGTTAATAATCTCACACTTCTACATCTTTTTCTCAATCCTGGGATGGGAATCACAAACAGCAATACCAAGATAAGAAAAGCAACACTTTCTCCAGTCTGCATCTTTCATTCTTCTTGTACAAAAGGTTCAGGTTTTTCTATATTTGAAGCAAGGCATACATGGACTTTTTCAGAGATTCGTGCGCACACAACCTAAAAAGGTATATAGATGATACTCCAACAAAAAAATTTCCCTTTATAGAATGATGTAACCACTTGCATTCCAAGTTCACCGTCACACAGCTGGCAAACACATCTCTCAGAAACATGTTGGAGATCATCAAAGATTGTTATCTACTTTATGCATATCTTTCGAAAGTGAGGTGCTGTCTCCTCACTGGAATTCAAAGAAAGAACATCCTGCACACAAAATTGACATAGCATGGTAGATTATAAAAAATTGTTTGGAAATACTTTGGAAAATGAAAAGGAATAGGAATGCAAAAAAGGAAGGGGGGAAAATACCTAGTTGGTCTTTCTTCTCATTGTTCTTCATTTCTTCATGCTTCTTCAAGTAAACTGTAGGAGTCTTCAAAGAAAAGGGAATCAGAATAGTTAGGTGATTTTAGATTCCTGTGACTCAGAATGCCAGCAGTATTCCTTTTCTTCTCTAGAAGAGTGAGAAAATAGTTTTTTGCATAAAGCAGTGCAAGGAAGGTTCCCTTCCATGAGTTTCATATCTCCGATTGTATACTGCAAAGGGAGATCAAAAGTAAAAGAAGAAAAAAGAAAAGAAAACCTAGACTAGTTTCAGCATGAACCAATCTACTCCTATATATAAATGGGAGAATCCAAGATTTACTATTCATAATACAGTAATACTACAGTAACATTTACTGTATTGTTTTGCTGTAGCAAACAAGAAACGGGATACCGTGACATTTTTTGAAAAAATAACACTGTAGCACACGGGGAATACTGTAGCATTTAAAAATCTGGAACAGAGGCGTGAACTGTAGCAATGCAAAAAATTAGTATTGTAGTATTTAAAAGTCAGGATTGTTGTAGCGGGAAAAAATGATATGACGTGTTTTGCACGGTGTTCACAACTAGTGCACTTATATTAAAGAAACTGAAGCCACAGGAAGGTAAACAGTATAAAACATTACAGTTCATGTATCAAAGAGCTAGTCATCTTTTTGTGCCCCAAAGGGGAAGTAATTCCTTTAAATATCTCCTACTCCCAGCCTCTCTTCAATAGGGGAGAAAGTTCATAAGTATCCTTTTTTTTTTCCTGCATGAAAATCATAAGCAAGGAACTACCAAGTACCGCCACTCCCACTTCATTGTCTAACTTGTCATTTCTTAACACTAGTACTTTTTGCATCTGTGCTATATAACAATCAGCAACTTCAGAGCTTCGCTTTTCCTCTTTGAGTTGAGTATAGCAAAATATACAAACTAGATTATATTGCTCAAACATTTTCAATGCCCAGCTTTGGACCTCTAGTTGAAATATTTAGATTTTTGAACAAAACATGAGAGAGAAAAACTATACAGACATTTGTCATTTGACTCAAGGATGTCTATTCATCACTAACATCAAGATACATGGATAAGATACATATGGGCACGATAATCAATTTATCATCTAGCTAAACCAGCAAGAGTTGATAACTATTCAAGAGGTTAAAACCTGCTTCAGTCTAACACAGAAAACAAAACACATCCTCCAACAGAAAGGGATGAACCATGAAAATAAGCAAAAGGTATATCTATATAACTATACATATGTGACACCACATATATGGTCATTTTCTTTTTCCTGCAACTCTCATCAGCTTGAATTTCTCAAGTTATTGTGGAGTTACCTGCAAAATCTTTCCCTGGAGCTCCTTGTCAAAAGTTTAGCCATCAAATTGCAGCTTTCCACCAAGATACTACCAAAATGATTTCGTTTACTTTAAGTTTCTTGAAGCTCAAGGAGATCCATGTTGCAGCCGATTCAAGAACCCCTGTTTGTTCTGAGCTTTGTGATTATTCCACCCTTTGAGTTTTATTTTTACAGTCTTAGCTTTCCCAATTAGATTTCCTTCATCATTGTTTGACACAATTGATTCCAGATTTGCGACCACAGCTGGCTGTTTAAGAGACTGCGTTGGATTGAACTCTCTGAATGGTTTCTTCCTCTTGTATGTTATCGGAAAAATGATCTCTCTTTCAACTCCTGATACAACTGTAGAGTCTGATGTGGTGCTTAATTTTCCATCAGTCTGATCTTTATGCTTGTTCTCTGAATGTTCAGAATACCGTTGAAATGAGCTCATCCTTGCATTTTCTCCTGAAACTGTTGGTGTCGGTTTCCTGGAACAAAATATGTCTGAATTAGATGAGCTTGCACAAAGTACTCTACTTTGTTGTAGACTAGAAGCATCTTGCAGTCTATTGCTCAGCATTGCCTTTACTCTTCGAGGGTAGCCATGAGAATCATTGACTGATCCAATGTCCATTTTCAAAAACTCTTCTTTTCCCCGATCATTTGAAGGCTCAGGTTGCTCCGAAACCCTATTTGTGTCTTCATCACTATCTGTCTCTTCATTCCAATTCGAAGCTGAAACTGGAGGAGAAGTTTTGTTTTCACGAATTCCCGATAGACTATTTGCAATTTGGTTTGGACCAAAAGGATCGGCTTTGGGCTTTATTTTCAATACACCTTTAGGTACCCTTTTACAAGTTTCCCGAGAAGCACTTGGCAAAGTTTGTATTCTCTGATTCGATGTTGAATTTGTTTCCATGGCTCTGATTCTCAAAACCCCCTTGCCTTTTGGCTTTGTATTCATTGCCACACTATTCAAATCAATAGCATGAGTATGTAGATTAAGACCATCACCCATGTATTTTGTCTTCTTCAATAATGGAAATTCTTCAGCTTTTAATGTTTCTTCATCTGTAGGGATGGCATTAAGATCAACAAGTAGGACAGGCTTCTGAATTTTTCGATTGTTCCATATTCGAACCCTTTCTTCAATAGTGGTGCTTGGTAGGCAATTACTCCAAGCCTTCCTCATGTCCTCAAACTTCTCATTCATACTCTCATGGTACAATCTTAAAGAATGGCAGTGTTCTCGTTTCTGTAAAAACCGGAGGCCTTCTCTAATTGGGGCTACTTGAAAAGAGTAGAATCCACCTTGAAGACTACAAAAAAAATTCTCCAAGGGACTTCCAAACAACAAGTTATCTCCATTAAGCAACTCCTTTAATGTGAGAGAAAATGTCTCTTGGTCCATATCGGGCAGGTAAGCTGATAGATAGAACCTTTCCTCTTCAGTTAAGCAAGAGTTCCAAGTTTCTAAAGAGAGTACATCTTTTAAGCTTGTTAGATCATATAGATCATAAGGAATATTGCAAGTCTGGTCTCCAACAATGGCCAATTCACAACCAACCTCGGCAGGATCCGAGTCATCAACATCATCATCGATTTCTCCTTTGATCAGCAACCTCTCCTCTTGAACAAGTCGACCACGGCTTTTATTCAATGCCCCCTGGTGCCTGATTTTTACTATGCCCATTGGCACAAGGGGGCTGATAGTGAACTGAAATTGCTCATACAAGTAACCGGAATTTCCGGCATAAATTCATAGATGCTGACAAATAATGACTGCAGAGGAAGTGAACTTTAAATAAGAAATAGTTTAAGCTCTTCCTTATTCTTCATAGTGTGGATTAACGGAACTCAAGCCTCGCAATGACATAACCTGTAACAGATTAACCCAAATGCGATAATTATAATCACCAGCACAAAAGATGATAGATCTCACAATTTGATCACTAGAAAACCAAAGTATTAAAAAAAAAATCTACCCTATCACCCACAAATCCCTACTCAAAGCAATTCTGCACATCCCAAAACTCCTTTGTACTAATCTCGTAAAAGGACAATTGAGCTTGCATTCAATCCATGCCCACGCATAACGAATTCAACTCGAATTACTAGACATCATGCATCCACACAAAACCTGGAGCAACCAAACCTCCAGTAACTGATGGTTTCGCTATAATCCCAGTAATACACTTAACAGTTTGAATCTAAACACAAGAAAACCAGTGAATTACATGAACTAAACCAACATAGCAGCAGAAATGGGCATAAAAACTACCAAGCAGGAAAAACCCATAATAGATCTACACCCAGAATCCAAAACCCCATCACCATAGCCACCAATTTCAGCACAACCAATTTACCAAAAAAAAAAAAAAGAGGACCCATTTCCTCAAAGCCAATCCAATCAAAGGAAGACCCAAATCAAGATCTTTAGACCACAAATTCTACATCTAGAGATTGAAATCGAGATGGGTTTGAGTCTATTAGATTACCTTGAAGTGAAGAGAGAGAGAGAAGCAGGTGAGACTTTTGAGGAGAGAGAGAGAGAGAGAGAGATCTAGGCAACTTTTCCCTTGTCTGTGTGCAGCAGCAGCTCCAAGTCATTATTTTTTGCCACAAATACACACAAGGAGCAGCACTCTTTCTCTCTCTAAAAAAAACCCCCCAACCCCCTACTCTCTCTCTCTCTCTCTCTCTAGATTCTCAGTTTACCAGAAACAGAGGAATATAACCACAACTATACTGGAAACTGTTTGCTCTGCGGTGATGTTTTCATTTTCATCACTGGGAGTAATAAAAGGTCGCTTCTTTTTTTCCATAAGCTGACCAGACCAAACAACTGCACATTGGTCACCATGTGATTCGTTAGCTGATAGCACTGGAAGTTTTCTTTTTTCTTTTTCTTTTTCTTTTTATTTTTCTTTTTTTTCCCCCTCCTCCTCCTCCTGTTGGAATTCTCTCCCATGAACCATTTTAATTGCTTGTGTACGATAAGTTGTTAGTTCATCGCTATTTTGATTCATCGGAATGCAATCAGATGCCATAGATTTGTGATTTGACGGTGATCGTCCAAGCTGTCCTGCAACGAAATTTTTTTATTTTTTTTTATTTATTTTTTATTTTCAGGTTTATGAACAAGATGAATTCTTTTCTGAGAGCTTTGAGGGTACAGTTGCACTCAGAATGCGATGGGTCATTTTCATCTCTGCGTGTGCGTCGAGAGCTTTTCCGCTAGCCCACCAGACTTGAGCTGGGCCGGGCCTTTGAAACTATGCTCGTATTGGGCCCCACTTGAAAGAAAAAGCGCTCGCTTCTTATGGATATCCTTGGGTACGGGAAAATCCTGCAGTTTGGTATTTGAATCAATTATATAATCTAATTATAGCTAAATAGCACTTAAATACCTCACAGTTTCACTCAATTGGCATTTATATACCTTTACTTGTTTTTCATAGCGTACCAAGTTGTTTAAAATTGGCATGTTAATGTTAGCATCATCAATCATGCAGACATGAAATTTTTGCGCCCCAATCTTCCTCTATGATACTTACAGACTAATTATGGAGCTTTATAAGCATCAGTGTTTGTTTTAAACCTATCGAAGTATTATTTTAAACTGATATTTTACCTATACTCTAAATTAGATTTGGGACAGATTTAGTGATAAATTTAACAAATATTTATAGTTAAGACAACTCTATAATTAGGGGGTGTTTGGTTCAATTTCTAAAAATTATAGGAAATGTTTTCCACCTAAAATATGATTTCCTTGTATTTCTTAAAATAATTATAGAAAAAGTTTTGAGAAATCAAAAAGTACCAATTTTCTTGTTTTTTGTACTTTGCTTGTTTGGTTCAAAACAAGAAAATAGCTCATAACTTTATAGAAAATAACAAGATTTTGTAGGTTTTTAATTAAATATGGTATGCGTCAGATTTCTGGTGATTTCCTCTCATTTTGAGAGGAAATTGCTTTTTGTAAAATTTGGTAGGTTTTGATATTTTATAGAAAATATTTCTGTAAATTTTTTGTTGAACCAAACACAATTTACAGAAATCTCTGGAAAACTTTTAATTACAAATTTACCATTGTCAGATATTTTGAGAAAAGTTTTCTCAAAAATTGTGCAACCAAACAGCCCCTTAGCCAGTAAGTAGTGTAGAGAAATATTTGGGTGAAAATATTCACGTTCGCATGATAGAGGGTGCCAACGACACAATTGTGGATAACTTAGGATATATAAGTGCTAAAAATACAAATGAGGATATGTGTAAGAAAAATTCTTTAAGGACCCAAAATATGGGACTAATAGGGGGGACAAGTGAGGTGTCCCCCTCCTATTGAATAATGTGTTGGTCATCATTAATGATGACCAACTCATTATCCAATATGAGGGGGACACCTCACTTGTCACTTTTATTGGTCCCATATTTTGGGTCCCTATAGCAAAGCTCTATGTGTAATGATCAGTTTTTATTGGTCATAATCAATTTTTTGTGTCATTTAATAGTTCCTTTATGAAGTTGGGAAACTGTTCCTTTCAAGCTCTCAAGAGAAGTGGAGAGATTATTACATTCATAGTGGTTGTAGTGAGACAAAAATATGGTCCCTTCTTTTGTCTCTGTATGTAATTCTTATCATAATAGTCCGTACGATTATATATAGTTGTGACAAAACAATAAATCACCCTACTTGAGAAAAGGAGAAGATCCATTTTTTTAAACTCTAGTAACAAAAACAAAACTTTGATGCTTAAATGCATATAAAGAGATACAAAATTTTATTTGGTAAAATGAACTGAACCCCGAAGAGCTTCTAGCATTTTGCGATAAACCTCCAAACACTTTCAAAATCATAATAAACTCCCAAAATTTTAGAATTGCAGAAAACTCCTAATGAGTTTTTGCATTTTACCGATAACCCCATAATTCGAACCAAAACACAACATGAAAAGGTCATTTCAAAAGTTACTGGGGCTTTAGTGTAATTTATCCAAAATATATTGGTGGTTTTCCGTAAAAGTTGTTAGGGGTTTACTGTAGTGTTGAAAGTTATTGGGGGTTTACTACAAAATGCTAAAAGTTATTGAGGGTCTAACCTAGCAAGTCCTTGTTGCTTGGTATTTAAAATTAGTTATCACATATGTACACCGTATTAGGGCTGAGCAATTGGTCGGTCGGTTCATTTTTTGGCCAAATTTGGCCAAATCGAACTGAACTGCCTATTATTCAAAACCGAATCGAACCAATTCAAGTCGGTTCGGTTCGGTTCGGGTTTGTTTGTTCGGTTTTCATTTGGGTACAAATGTTATGTCCAAATTTAATTTCACCTCTAATCAATTAATGAAGAAAGAAGTCTTTTACACTTCAATTTATTAAAAATCATAAACTAACAAATGCTATTGAATATTAGATGTAGAAATCAAAATATTATTCCTGCCAAGGCTTACATAATAATTTTTTTGAGAAAGCTTACATAAAGAATTAAAGTGATCTCAATTTGATAGACAAAGTAAATAAAAAAATATGTAATAATTTGGATGTTAGGTATAGTTTCAATAAAATTATAAGTCTGATGCAAAGATAAGTCTGATCCAAAGATGTATCCATCGAGGGGAAAAAATTAAGAAAATGTTAGAATAAAACATTATGGTTTAAGTTTCTTACCTCCAAAGTGGATTGGTCCAAAATAGAAGAAGCGAATAGATAACAGAGAGATGTAGAAAACTAGAGATGATGAATAGTCCTAGAATTGGAGATGACACAATTGTTGGGATATTTCATCGCTATCAGGTGACATGAGAGAAAAAGATACCAAGCTGCGGCGAACCAACTCTACATGAACTATAATGGGTCGGGTTTAAACGGATGCGGATAGTAATTAGAATGGGTAGTACAATTCGGTCAGTTCGGGCTGAAAAAACTTCAACCCGACCCGAGCCTTAGTAAAACCCGAACTGAATTGTTAAATTTCGACCGATTTAGTAGGTTTGTTGGGTTTGAACCGAAACTATGCTCACCCCTGCACCTTATTAATGATTCCATTGAATTAGGTTATGCGGTTACCTGCTTTTAGTTAAAGGACAAATGTCACAAATTTATACATATTGTATATTATTAGAAGGTTGAACAAATGTCTTGTTAATATGTTACTGATGACTCACACCGAAACTTTCAGTAGAAAATTAAGCAAATAAAAATAAATAAATGATATTAATTTAAATAGATGGACATTATCTTCCTTAGAAATTTTCTATTCATATGCTTTTACAAATAAAGGAGAATAATTTTCCATGTTGAAATAAAAAGGATCTTCATGGGAGAGTTTTTTTTTAAAGCAGTGACTCGGAGTGAATTTTGAAAGGGGAAAATAAGAGAGAGAACATCAAACTCTTAAGTTGCACAATTCCGCACATGAATAATTAAACAGAAATTGAAAACCTGCATACAACTTACCGCATAGAGTATTTTAAATCTAAATAAAAAAGTTTACTCTATGTAATACTTTCTGGAGTTTTGCTTCCATTCATTAACCTATACTGCTCTTTTCAAAGCTATCCCTACACTACAAAATAGAGAAGCATGAGCTCCATTGATGAGTCATCTGATGAAAAGTTACTGTATCACCTATCTGCTACAGTAATCACAAACCGTGCTACAGTAACTACCTGCCGTAAACACGCTGAAATGTTACTGTGACAATACTATAGCAAACACTGTGGCGACGGTGCTCACCTACCACAAACTCACATATATATACCTCTCTTTGACGTTAAGTTTTGATCATCTCAGTTTCTACAATTAAGAGTGAAGAGTGAGAGAGAGAGAGAGAGAGAGAGAGAGAGAGAGAACTAGAGAGAATTTTTCCTTGTGAAGAGAGATTGTAACTCCTAAATTTTTCTCATAGTGGATTCTTCTATTATTGCTCGTGGTTTTTACCCTAAATTCATTTAGGGGGTTTTCACGTGATTCTGTGTGTGTTCATTTTATTATTTATGCTCTACTATTCGTCGGGACCTTGCTCTATTAGACCCTGGGTTTGTCCCAACAAGTGATATTCGAGTCTAGCTTAGGGTGCTTGTATCTATTTATTATATGCTCTGTAGGTGCCACCAAAGACGGATTCTCTACATCAAAAAATAAGTTAGATTATCATTTACCCTTTGAAGGCGACATGTATTATTTATGAGTACAGTACTATTCACAAGTACGATACTATTCACGGATATAGTTACTGTTTATAAATACAATTACTATTTACTTGAAATAGTAAGAAGTTATTATTCATGGTAGAAGCAATGACGACGAAGTTCAAGATCGAGAAATTCAATGGGAGTAATTTCTCACTGTGAAAGTTGAAGATAAATGTTATCTTGAGAAAAGATAATTACCTAGCGACCATCGGTGCAAGGCCAGACGACATCACAGATGATAAGAAGTGGAATGAGATAGACGGGAATGCTATTACAAATCTCCATCTGGCATTAGTAGATGGGGTGCTGTCAAGCATAGAAGAGAAGAAGACAGCAAAGGAGGTCTGAGATACTCTAACAAAGCTATATGAGGTAAAATTCCTGCACAACAAAATCTTCTTTAAAAGGAGACTTTACACTTTGAGGATGGCAGAATCTACATCGATGACCAACCACATCAACACCCTCAACACACTGTTCTTCCAACTCACAATGTTGGGACATATAATCAGTGTGAATGAACGTGTAGAACTTCTACTTCAGAGTCTACCTGACTCGTATGATCAGCTCATCATCAACCTAACAAACAACATCCTCATGGATAATCTAGTCTTCGACGACGTTGCAACCACTGCTCTAGAGGAAGAAAAGCAGCACAATAATAAGGAAGACAGACATGTAAGTTTGCAATAAGCGGAAGCTTTATCGGTAACAAGAGGAAGATCATCGGAACATATCTTTAGTGGGAGTCAAACCCATGTTAGATCAAAATTAAGAAGTAAGAAGAATATCAAATGCTACAATTGTGGCAAAAAAGGGCACATGAAATCGGAGTGTTGGCACAATAAGAGGAGTGGTGATAAAAGGTCATCAGAGCCATCAACATCTTAAGGATGCGTTATCAGCACATCAGATGATGGAGAAATTTTATACAGTTGAGCAACCACTATTGATGCAGGCAGAAAGAGATTTGCTGATGTCTGAATTCTAGATTCAGCAGCCTCCTGGCACATGAGCTCCCGGAGAGATTAGTTTCATAAATATGAACCTATCTCAGGAGGATCTGTATTCATGGGCAATGATCATGCCTTGAAGATTTTTGGTATTGGTGCTATCAAAATTAAAATGTTTGATGATACAATATGTACCATTCAAGATGTGTGACATGTGAAAAGCTTGAAAAAGAATCTATTACCTTTAGGATAATTAGATGAGCTCGAGTGTAAGACCCATATCAAAACGGGATCATGAAGATTATTAGATGGGTGCTTGTTGTGATAAAAGGAGAAAATATAGCTGCAAATCTATACATACTCAAATGAAGAAATCCTGTAGGAAGCTGATTCATATGTGGCATCAACTAGCCATGGAGAAGAACAAATCATGATGTGGCATCATAAACTAGGCCACATGTTAGAACGAGTCTTGAAGATTCTCCCCAATCAGAAGCTACTTCCTAGACTTAATTTGGTAGCTCTTCCCTTCTGCGAGCATTGTGTTACAAGTAAGCAGTATCGGCTAAAGTTTAACACATTGAGTTCTAGAAGTAAGACTATTCTAGAACTGGCTCATTCTGATGTATGATAAACACCAGTTACATCCATAGGAGGAGCAAAATACTTTGTGTCATTTATTGATGATTATTCCAGGAGATGTTGGATGTATCCAATTAAGAAGAAGGCGGATGTGTTCTCAATCTTTAAAGCCTATAAAGTGCGAGTCAAGTTTGAATTTGAAAAGATGATTAAGTACTTGAGGTCAAATAATAGAAAAGAATATATAGACGGTGAATTTCTTATATTTTACAAGCAAGAAGGCACCAAAAGACAATTCAGTACTGCTTATACTTCTCAACAAAATAGAGTGGCGGAGCGGATGAATAAAATTCTGTTGAAAAGAACAAGAGCAATGTTGGCAACTATAAATCTGGATAAAGTCTTTTAGGCGGAAGGCAATTGGAAATAAATGGGTCTACAAGATCAAACAAAATGGAGATGATCAAGTGGAACGATATCGTGCTAGATTGGTAATAAAAGGATATGCTCAGAAAGAATGTATTGACTTTAATAAAATATTTTCTCCTGTAGTTTGACTTACAACAGTTCAAATAGTCCTGACTATGAGCATTATATTTGACTTATATCTAGAGCAGCTAGATGTGAAAACATCATTTCTTCATGGAGATCTTGAAGAAGAAATTTACATGCTCTAATTAGAAGGTTTTGAAGAAAAAGAAAAAGAGAAGTTGATTTGCAGATTGAACAAATCTCTGTACGGTCTAAAGCAGGCACCGAGGTGTTGGTACAAGAGATTTGATTCATTCATCATGAGCCTTGGATACATCAGATTTATTTAAAACCCTTGTGCATATTTCAAGAGCTTTGGTGAAAATAACTTTATTATCTTATTGTTGTATGTTGACGACATGTTTTTGTAGGCCCTAACAAAGATCGTATTAAAGAATTAAAGGCACGGTTAGCTAGGGAATTTGAAATGAAGGATTTAGGATCTGCAAACAAGATTCTAGGGATACAAATTTACCGAGACGGAATTAATAGGAAGATTTGGCTTTCTCAGAAGAATTATTTGAAGAAAATCTTGCGACGATGTAACATGCAAGATTGTAAGTCAATTTCTACCCCACACTTCCTGTTAATTTTAAGTTATCCTCCAGTATGAGCCCTAGCAGTGAAGAAGAGAGGATGGAGATGTCTTGAGTACCATATGCATCAGTAGTGGGAAGTTTAATGTTCGCTATGATTTGTACAAGACCAGATATTACACAAGCAGTAGGAGTAGTTAGTTGATACATGGTGAATCCTAGTAAAGAACATTGGAATGCTGTAAAGAGGGTCCTAAGATACATTAAAAAAACCTCAAATGTTGCATTAATGTCATGGGGGTTCAGATTTTATTATCAATGGATATGTTAATTTTGATTATGCAGGTGATCGTGATAATAAAAAATCCACCACGGGCTATGTGCTTGCACTTGCTGGCGGAGCTGTAAGCTGGATTTCAAAATTATAGTCAGTTGTGGCTACTTCAACAACAGAAACAGAATATGTAGCAGCTACACAAGCTAGTAAAGAGGCGATATGGTTGAAAATGGTGCTGGAGGAACTCGGACATGAACAAAAGAAGATTTCTCTATTTTGTGACAGTCAGAGTGCTTTGCATTTAGCAAAAAATCCAGCCTTTCATTCAAAGACAAAACACATTCGAGCTCAGTGCCATTTTCGTTTGTGAGAAAGTGAAAGAATGAACATTGGATATGCAGAAAATTCACACCAAAGACAACCTAGCAGATTTGACAAAAGCAGTCAATACTGATAAATTTATTTGGTGCCGATCCTCTTGTGGTCTGTCAGAGACGTGAACAACATAAAGATGGTAAGATAGAAAGAATGGTGTGAAGATATGATTGATACTCAATCAAATCTTTAAGTGAGAGATTCATGAAAAGTTAGTGTATCACCTACCCGCTACAGTAATCACCAACCACGCTACAATAACCACCAAACGCAAACACAGTAAAATGTAACCGTAACAACACTGCAGCAAACATTGTAGCAACAGTTCTCATCTAACGTAAACTCACCTATATATAGCTCTCCCTGCCGTAAAGTTTTGATCATCCTAGTGTCTCTAATATTTAAGAGTGAAAAGAAAGAGAGAGAATGAGAGAAAATTAGAGAGAATTTCTCCTTTAGAAGAGAGATTGTAACTCTTAAATTTTTCTCATAGTGAATTCTTCTATCATTGCTCGTGTTTTTTTACCCCAAATTCATTTTGGGGGTTTTCACGTAAATCTGTGTATGTTCATTTTATTATTTCTGCTTTACTATTCGTCGGGACTTTGCTCTATTAGACCTTGGGTTTATCCCAACATCATCAACTTTAAAAAACTTAAAAGAGAATAAAAGAATATAATTTTCTCTCTTGTCATGTAAAAGTAATCTAAGAAGAATAATCTTTACTATCACTATTCATACGTTTATCGTACAAGGAAAAAAAATCATGATATGTCACTACACATATTAGCTTTCTTCGTCAATTAACATTCTACATGCCAATTATTAAGCTCCTAACATAAAATTTCCACCTTTTTATAATTTCCATATAATTAAGTTCATAAAACAAATTCAAAAAAGAGAACTCTATTTCTTTCTCTAGCTAGTACTCATTAGTCCTTCTAGCGTATTCAGATTTGAAGCTTTATTAATCTTTTTCTAACTTTATTAATTTTGCCAAAGAGGAATTTAAGTCACTGCATGATAATATTGCCAAAGAGGAATTTAAATTGAGGAATTTTCCGTCTCAAACCAATATCAATTATGACTAAGACCAACGTGCAATAAGAAAATTTCCTCAATGACTCAAAATATGGGACCAATAGAGGGGACAAGTGAGGTGTCACCCTCTTATTGGATAATGAGTTGGCAATAATTAATGATTGCCAACTCATTATCCAATAAGAGAGTGACACCTCACTTGTCCCCTTTATTGATCCTATATTTTAAGTCACTGTAGCACAGCTCCGTGCAATAATTTTAATTTAGTTACGTAAGAACAAATGCGGCGCGTGCAGATTTAATGCCAACAATCGCATTTAATACAGCCTACCCTGACCTACTAAAGCATCAAAATTAGCCGACGATCGATACGCCAAGTTGAGACGTGACCATTTGGGATATTGCTTAATATTAAATTATTACGATATTTGACTTGACACGGTTAAGTTACTATTGACACTGATTTGCATTAATCTATTTGAATATTACCGATTAGTCATGCTCGCATAAGCGATGAAACACTCCCGTGACTGAAAATGTGTAATATTGAAATCAAGCCATATTTTGTTTGAGAAAGACGTTGACATATACAAGGAAACTTGTTAAATTTGATAATTATATACCGCATAAAATCAAGGGGTATAGTCTTTATGCAAAAGTGCCTCAAAGAAGTATTGTTCTTAGACGAATATAACGAAACTTGTCAAATTTGATAACTAGTAGGCTGTTACTTAGGGGTTGTTCGTTTGGCAAAAAAAAAAAAAAAAGGGAAATCAAAGAATATGAAACATATTTCCTATAATAATTGTTTTAAGGTTGTTTGGTTGGCTTAAAAAAGAAGAAAATTATAGAATATGAGATGAGATGAGATGAGTTGTCACATTATTATTGGATGATGTGAGTGATTTTTACAAAAAAAACTTGTTTTGAGGTTGTTTGGTTGGTCAAAAAAACAAAGAAATGAATTGGAGGTATATTATTGGATGATGTTTTGAGGTTGTTTGTGTTTGATTCATTTTAAAAAATAAGAAAATAGATGAGATGAGATGAGTTGGATGTATATTATTGGATGATGTGACACATACTTAAGGAAATCAATTTTTTTAGGGGCTGTTTGGTTCGTTTCCTTGATATAGAGAAATGCAATTCCATGTAAAGAAACACAAGTTTTGAGTTTTCCAAACTTTTCTAAGAAATAGATTGTTTTGCTTTGGTTCGCACATAAAAAATGGTGGGAAACCAATGTATTTATTTTTCTTGTGTTTGGTTCGCATAGAAAAAAAAAGGAAAACTTTTGTAAACAAAGCAGAGAAGGAAAAAAATCTGACGTGACAGAGTTTTCATCAATTTCACTTGGTTGGAGAAGGAAATCGGAGAGGGAAAAAATCTTAGTTGGCGGCGATTTCAGCAGAGTTTTCCCTCTTCCATCCGAGCGAACCAAAGCGGCACAAAGAAATAGACGGAAACAAAAAAACTGACGTGGAGGGCTAAAAATCTGACGTGGAGGGGTTTTCTGAGTTTTCCAGCTCTTATAATAGCGAACCAAACAGCCCCTTAAAGGAAATGGATAGAAATGAAGGTTTAATGAGATGAGATGAGTTGTCACAATATTATTGGATGATGTGTGTGATTTTTAAAAATGAGATAAGATGAAATGTGATGAGTTGGATGATGTGACACATTTCTTGTGTTTGGTTTATTTTTAAAGGTAAGAAAGGAGATGAAATGAGATGAGTTGGAGGATAAAAATAATATTTTATTGGATGTTGTGGGTGAGTTTTAGGGATGAAAATAGATAAAAATATTATTTTATTAATTTTATTGTACCGATTTCTTTTTCTTGATTTTTAGGAAACCAACCAAACAACCCCTTGGAGTCGTTATGTATAAATTCGTTATCAGATTTGATATTTGGTCTCGCAAAAAACATTGAGACAAAAACAAATAATGTTACCAATGGATTTTACAAAACAATTATTAGGGTTTGTTCGTTTATTTCCTAAAAACCAAGAAATGGAAATGGAAAAGGTAAAAATCTCAAAAAGTACTATTTCCTTCATTTCCATCCCTAAAACTCACCCACAACATCCAATAAAATATTATTTTTATCCAACAACTCATCCATATCATCTAATAAAATATTTTTTTTATCTAACAACTCATCCATCACATCTAATAAAATATTATTTTCATCTAACAACTCATCCATCATATCTAATAAAATATTATTTTCATCCAAACATCACTCAACTCATCTCTTCTCATCATTTCAAATCACTCATATCATCCAATAAAATATTATAACAATTCACCTCATCTCATTAACATTTCATTTCTTTGTTTTCATCCAAAAAAATTGTGAAAATACTTTTCTTAAGTGTGAGTCACACCACCCAATAATACAATGACAACTCATCTCATCTCATTTCATTTCTTATTTTTAAGAATGAACCAAACAAAAGAAAACAACAAACTACAGGAAATAGGTTTCTTATAATTCATTTCCTTATTTTTTTTCGCCAACCAAACAACATCAAAACTAGTTTTCTTAAAAAATCACTCACATCATACAATAATAATATGACAACTCATCTCATCTCATCTCCATTTCTTTGATTTCCTTCTTTTTTTAGCCAACCAAACAATTCAAAAACCTATTTTTCTTAGAAATAGGTTTTATTTTCTTTGATTTTCCTCTTTTTTAAGGCAAACGAACAGACCCTTATCGTAAAGACACAAGTCAACCTGTATCACACGAAGAAATAAATACCATTTGGGGTACAAGCTCTGATGTAGTTCTCCATACTCTACCTTGTCCTAATAACTTTATTAATTAATATATTTGTTATCCACTACTTTCAACATAATCCATAGCTTGAATTTAAAAATAAAAATAAAAAACATGCATGGTGGGAAATTTATACGGTTGGTCGCTTTCTCAATTAATCACTGTATGCCCACTTTGCTTGCTATGACGACAAGATTGAAGAAGTACGTACGTGTTCATGTCTATCCAGAAAAAAATAAGACAAAATCACTAGACTTCATTCGATGCCCTTGGATCCAGGATATCTACAGTTGGGTTGTAAATGAGATTATTTATTAAAGTTAATGGCACTTAAGTAACATTTGGCTTATTTTTAGAAGCTTTTAAAGCTTCGATTAACTTTTGGTGACTTTTGATTTTTATGATAAACATTTTAATAAAAATGCTTGGATAGAATAGTCATTTGTTTGGTCAAGTCTGACTTATTTAGATGAGCTTATAAACTGGTTTTTAAGAGCTGAGTATACCAGCCTTTTCAAATTGGAAATATAAGCTAGCTTATTTGGGATTTTACCAAACAAGTAAATGAAAAAGCTAATTTAAAAGCTAGTTTGATCAAAAAATAACTCCCCCAAACATCTTCACTATACTTTGCACTTATATACACCACTTATATGTTACAACATTTATATGCCCTAAGTTGTTTAAACATGTCACTTTAGTATCCTTTATTATGCATTTGAATATTTCCACCCAAATGTTCACACATGACACCTACATGCTAATAAATTCTAAGCGTCGTATAAAAATATTCGAATGCAAATTTTCGTGCTAAAGTGTCTGTATTAAAAAATTAGAGTATATAAATGTTGGAAAAATAAACATGTTAGAATAGACACTTAAAACGTACTGAAGAGCAGTGATTGTTATATAAGTGCAAAGTGATTGAAGCTATAAGATATTTAGGTGACACTTAGCCTTCTTTTTAATTACTATAACTAAGTTTAGAATGACAAGTCTTGTCAATTAGGCTTGGAAAAAGAAAGTGACCTTAAATTTTGAGGGATTAGTACATTAGTATCAGTTTCAATGATTTGAGGGGCTAATTTCAAATTATTAAGGAATTAGGGACTAATATGGGGAAAAACCAAAGTCGGGTTTTATGCATAATTGCAATTTATTCAAATGAAGATATAAATAAGGACAGTTAACTGTATCGCGAGTTCAATTTTAAGAGGAATTTCAAAGGTATGCATAAAGAAAAAGTGCAAAGGATGACTAAATTTTGGGAAGACACTTTAGCCAAATAGTCAAATAGAATATTGCGTCTCGAGACTCGATCCCCTTTTTTTTCAAAGCAAAGAAACTTTTGACGCTTCAAAACAATGGTTGATGACTAAAATGCACTGTTCAATTTTCAAGTTTGAGAAAGAGAAAGATAATTATAGTTTAATAGGGGTAATTGATGATTGTGATTTATAAAAGATCGTTCCGGAAACACGGTCGAAGGGAAAACCCAAATCCCCCTTTTCAGCAAATAAGGGGGTGTTTGTTTCGCCAAAATTTTTTGTATTTGGTATGGATTATAAGTTTTGGGATCAAAAAACGAGTTGTTCTTATAATTTGGGATTCCATATATGGTGTTTGTTTTAAGGAATTTTTTAGAATATTGAATCTCAAGAGTACAAAAAATACCCAATTTTTAGAATTCGCCAAATCCTCTCAATTGGAGAGGATTTTGACAAATCTCATAAATAGGTGTGCTTACCTCTCAATTGGAGAGGATTTGACAAATCCCAATTTTATCTTTTTGTGGGAGGTAACCTCACCAAGATAGCATATTCATTATATTATAAAATTTTGATATTTGATAATGCTACAATTTGAGCTTGAAACAATCAAAATATTATAAATTGTAGTATTCCAAATCCCAAAATATTAATGAAACAAACAACATTTTAGAAATCTCATCCCATAACAAAACACCTATGAATTTCAAATCTGATGGTAAAATTCATATCCTAAAATTATAGGATTTGAAACAAACACCCCTGAACATACATTCTATTTTAATATTTAATATTCCACTTGAAGATATTGGATTTCTCTTTTAATAATTACAAAACTTACCCCCTACAAGTACGGTGGTCCTTTATCTTTGGAGTCTTGGCTGAATGGGCCCCCACCAGCGCCCACGCTTCTTGGGCTCAGCCGTGAACATACTATGAACACGAGACACACAGTTGTCCATAAATGAGGGGCAAGTGTCAATAATGTACCTACCATTCCTCTTTGTAGAACGACATCTCAGTATTTATGGAAGCAAATCATTTTCTTGTCTTTCTTAGTTACTTGATTTGAAGGGGAACTTCCCGACAAAAAATAAAAATAAAATTATTTTTTTAAAGCATTGCATAGAATTTAGTTCATCAATCAAGGGGTGTTTATGTGATAGGAAAAAAACCATGTAAGGTGTGTAGAATATTTGGATACTAGCGATTGCTTGTGGTCACGGGCGTACAGTCTTGCCCTGGGCAGCTGCCTAGGGCAAGAAACTGCCCCACTTCACCTCCCCCTCCTGTCTCCCCTCGCTCCCCTTCTTCTTCGGCCACTTCACCCCCCTCCTCCCGCAGATCCAACCTTCTCTCCCTCCTCTTCCAGGACCTCCATCTCAACAATCCCCAACACTCCTCCCTCTGCTACGCCTCCCTCCTCTCCCTCACCGAGCTCCTCTCCGTCCTCTGTCGCTTCAAGTCCCTCACCGCCGACCACCTTTATTTTTCGCTAGGGCAAAAAATATTTCTGGCTACGCCACTGCTTGTGGTGAAGTTTTATGTTTAGCATTTGTTTATGATTACGAGCTTTCACGCGTAGCATTTTGCAAATGGGTACTTTTCCAATTTTTTCAATGGCTCCAGTTATCTTTTTAGACTTTTGCTGGTTATTAAACTATTTTAAACATTAAATACTTGACGTCCAACTCACTAACCACCAAGCATGAAGTTGACTGCAAATAAATGTTTCCTGCGGTCGTGAATGAAAGATATCCAAAACCGTTGACTACATATCCAAAAAGGGATAAAAAGAATATGATATAATAAAGTTAAAAACGACTATTTAGCTATAAAAATAAAAATAAAAATCTCCAATAATCTTTCTGAAAAATAAACCATTATCACCACACTAATTAATTCCAGTAAACCCAACAACAAGATCAAATCCGCACCTGTTTCTGACTCATAAAACCCTATCACCTCTCAACAGCCCACAGATCCCCCCCCCCCTCATGGGCTCGTGCCTCTCTTCCCACCAGTCGTCGTTGGCGGCGGCTGCCACGTCAGCTTCCGGCGATGTCTCCATGGGCCCCACGTCATGGCCGTCGGCCTTGGCCTCTGGGTCCAAGAGATGGAGAGAGAAGAAGAAGAAGAAGAAGCAGAGGAGACTAGAGAATGGAGGAGGAGGAGGAGGTTCGGAGGAGCTCTATCGGGTTCCGGGTCGGATGTTTGCTAACGGGTCGAGTGATGCTGCCTGCCTCTTTACTCAGCAAGGGAAGAAGGGGACTAATCAGGACGCTATGATAGTGTGGGAGGTAAAACGACCCATTAATTTCACTTAATTATGGTTATCGTTTTTGTGATTTTTGGATGACCTCTTTTCTCTATTTGATGTTCGAAATTTGTATATAGACGCATTTGGGATGTGGGTTTTCTTTCGAGTTTATGTTTCGAGTTTTAATTGGAGGAAGTGGGCTTAGAAATTCCTTGTTTTAGAATTTCGTTTTCGAGCTGGTATGATTTTTTGCATGGAGAAAGTGATGTTTGAAGCTTCACGGTTGTACCCATTAAGAGAATTTATTTTTATTTACCTCTGCAGATGCTTATATTGCTTAGTGTTTTTAAACTTATCCAAGTTCTAGTATAAGTTTGTCGTTCGATGTGAGAGGAGAAGATATCTGTCGATGGAGAATTTGATTTTACTGGAGAATAATGATGGGAGGAAATGGTGCTTGGACTTTTCTTTTTCTTTTTTTCTCTCTTTTATGTATGTATGTGAAAGAATTAGATAGAAAATACCAGAGTATCAATTTCTTTAAGTTTTTGTGCAAATTAGTGGACAAGTTATCAGTATGGAGTTGATGGATTTTTTTTTTTTTTTTTTT
>BQKN01000315.1:159088-185804 GCA_022839385.1 Asparagus kiusianus
CAACATTAATATGTGTAATGTGAATGGGACGACATGGTGGGCCAACCCACGTGTGGGCAAAACCGCGTGAAGAGGAAAAACCTCGTGAAGAGATAGCGGTTTTCAAACCTATATATATAGCAGTGCTAGGGTTTCTTGATGGGTGTGCAAGACTTAGGCGGTTGTGCAAAAGGTGTGCAGTAGGGGGAGAAACGAATTTGATTGGGCAGAGTGCAAAAAAGGTGCAAGGCAGAGACTTTGGCCGCTATTCACACAGAAAAGCAAAGTCTTTTTGTAGTTGTTCTTTGATTTGTGTATCCCTTTTGAGAGAGTATTTGTGTGAGGGATCTGAGAGTTTGTGAGAGGGTTTAGATTGTGAGATTGTAAACCCTAGTTGTATTCTCTTCCTCTAATAGTAGATCTCCCCCCTCCTTGCCTCGTGGACGTAGGCAGTTTGCCAAACCACGTAAAATTAGTTTGTTTGTGTTTGTGGCTATTGTAATAGTTTTTAGGATCCCTCGACAAGTCAGTTCTAGAACTGATGAGAGGAAGAGCCGACATTTTACTTTGTTGAGATATTCGCTTCAGATTATTGTCTCCTTGATGAGACGGGAATTCTTATTTATCTTTCTCTCTTATCGTGCACCAAAAACTCTACCGAAATTTTCGCTGCGCACAACATGTAATACCACTCACAATCTCTTTGGGAATATCATGCGCGATAGCCATATTCACCAACATATCATAATTAGCATTAGGAATCTCATGCACCTTGAGAGGGATCTCGATGGTGGCGGAATCTTTCTTTTTGGTTGTGAATGTCTTGTTATCTAACTTCTCCTTAGCAATCTTGGTCTTAAATGTCTCTGACTCTATGACTTGACATAATCGATGAAATCTTCTTTGTTGCTTCTTTGATGTTCTTCAAAAACTCAGACACTTGAACAAAGATGAATTGAGGTTTCTTAGTTTTGCCACAATCATAACCAATGTCAGATGTCTTTGTAAGATTATTTCACCTTAGTCGACGTGGTACATCTAGAAAAGAAGGTGGAATGAGAACTTGAATAGAACAACAAAGGATCTTCATCATGGATGTTTTTGGAGAGTTCTCGCATTAATTATGATTGTGGTAAAACTAAGAAACCTCAATTCATCTCTAAGAAAGACTCTGAATTTGTAAAGAACACTGAAATGGCAATAAAGAAAACTCCATGATTTATGTCGATCATAGAATCAGAGGCATCTAAGATAGAGATTTATAAGGCTAAAATCTTTTTAATAGCGGAAAACGAGACACTCACAACCAAAAAGAAAGATTTTGTCGCCATCGAGATTCCTCTTGAGTTGCATAAGATTCCTAATGCCAATCATGGTATACTAGTGAAGATGGCTATCAGGCAGGATATTCCCAAAGAGATTATGAGTGATATTACACTTATTGATGTTGTCCTAGTAGAGGATGATATAATAGCGAGCGAGACAATTGATGATATATGTGCCTTACTTGATGGAGGACACGAGACAGAAGAGATTAGAGAATTGTGTATAACCTCAAAATCCACTGAGGGTTGTTCTTTGATTCCATAAAGAGCGATCTTTGAATCCACGAAGAACTTCGGATCCACGAAGAGACTATAACAAAGAAGAATTTTATTGACAAAAAAGTTATCTATTAATTCTAGTGCTACTTGCCTCTTTTTAAGTAGAAAAAATAGACTCCTAATAAGACTAGAATTACAAAAAATTAAAAAAATATCAAATCCTACCTTAAAAAAGTAGCAAATAAATTATGAATCAAAATTGAATTTGTTTTCTAATCTAAATTGAGTCCAACTTTATTACTAAAAATAAATAAAAGCTGATTATTTTCATATTTCTGCCAAAAATAGGTGATACTGATGTAAATTTAGGAATTTGTTAATATGAATGACTTCATATCGCCGAGATAAGCGAATTTCATATAGTATTATATGTTAGAACTCGCCTTCCGAATTGGCAAACATGGTTATTTCTTTGCAGACAAGTTAATAATGCATCTGTATCCGCATTTGACTTGTGAAAGTCCCACTGCTTCATGAATTTGCTTGTTATGTATCCTACATCGCAAATTCTATGAAAAACAAGCGAGAGTACATTGTTGCTCTAGTGAGTGAAAAAGTGTGAGGTATTTAAGTGCTGTTTAGCCTTAAAAATTGCAATTAGGCAAATTCCAGGGCAGTTACGTAAGTGGGCTTTTATTGGGCTCAGCGTAGGGTTATACAGGGCATACAAGTCCGGACCCACATGGTCCTTAATTCTACAGCGGCCCACAAACTAATGTTCATCTTTCTCCTTTCCGCGTTCTGTTTCCGGTCCGCGTCGGCCTCTCCCCCAAAATAAAATCTCTGACGCTCTCTCTCCTTCTTTCCCCTCAAAAATTAAAATTAAAATTAAAAAAAAAAAACCCTAAAATCTCAGTCTCAAATCTAGAGAAAATCAATGGCGCTGAAGTTTCTGAACAAGAAAGGATGGCACACGGGGAGCCTCCGCAACATCGAGAACGTGTGGAAAGCGGAGCAGAAGCACAACGCCGAGCAAGCGAAGCTCGAGGAGCTCCGAAAGCAGATCCAGGAGGAGCGGGAGAAATCAGAGTTCAGGCAGCTCCAAGAACAGGCCGGCCTCGTCCCGTAATTCCAATCTCATCTCGGTTTTCGTCTCTTTTTAGTTTTTAGGGTTTTGAAAGGGGGAAGGTGATTGGTTTTTGTAATTTTTTTTTTTTGGGGTTTTGTTTCGATTTTTTTCAGGAGGCAGGAGAGGCTTGATTTTCTGTACGAGTCTGGGCTGGCTGTGGGGAAGGGATCTGAGGGGTTTAAAGCTCTCGAGGCTCCGTCTGCGGCAGCGACGACGTCGGCACCGGCCGAGGCCAGTTCTTCCAAGGTGTGGTTCTTTTTGCGGGGGGGGGGGGGGGGCCCCCCTCCCTTTGCAAAATTTTCCGTGCGATTTCCCCAGACATATGGGATAGTTGGGGACTGTGGCTGTGCTAAGCGCTTGTGAAATTGGTTTCTTTAATCTCACGAAAGTAATCTTTGGCTGTGCTAAGTGCATGTGAAATTGGTTTCTTTAATCTCACAAAAGTAATTTTTGTGCGCAAGACGTATTGGATTGGAGGTGGCAGGGGAGAGAAGATAAGTTAATAGGAAGTCTTTAAGATCGTGTAGGGTAGAACTTTTTTATAAGCAATTTCCTAATTGAAGAATTATCACGTAACATTTCATTTGGGCTAATCAAACCAAGTCTTTAATCAGGTAACATTTCATTTGGGCTAATCAAACCAAGTCTTTAATCACGTAACGTTTCATTTGGGCTAATCAAACCAAGTCTTTAATCTACACATGGTTAGGGAAGAAGTGATTCTAGAATGCTACTTGACATTACAATACATAGTTAAAATAAGATTTTATAGAAATGGCTATGTAACTAGGCAAGGTAATAGACCTGCTTGTTAGGAAATCAATCAGAAACATGCCCTGCGTGCCCCCCAAAAATAAATAAATAAATAAAACTGTTTGTTGAAAGTTTGAAACAAGAACATAAGCTGGATAATATGTTATAAGTCAGGACAAGCTATGAATTTATCCATTTGAGGCGTACGACTTGCTTAAATTGAGGATGCGAGAAAATCTCTTTAGATGATCTGCCTAAGTTGCATGGATACGGGTACGGTTACCGGTACAGGTGTAGTTACGGGTACGAGACACAACAAAATTGTAAAATGTAGGGTATAGGGACACGACTATATATATATTGAAATTAATAATTCACATGAGATCATTATTGTTTTTTAATTCATATGTTATTAGAGTTAAATTTCCTATCACATTTCTAAGTTTCTTTTATAATGTTTATTATTATAAACCTGAAACTACTCATTTTTGAATAAGACACTCAAAAGACCCTTTCTTAGTTTTGTACTTTTGGTAGTCTTATATGATCGTAGAATACCTATTAGATAAAGTGAAAATCTATTTGATGGTTGTAAGACCAACAATGCTTTATGGATATAAATGTTATGGGTAATTAAAAAACATGTGCAAAAAATAAATGTAACACTGTAGCAGAAATGAGAGGTTATGACGGTCTTGTGGATATACACTAAAAATCGAATAAAAAAATGAGTGGATCCGTGGCTGGGAAATTGAAGGTTGCTCCTGTTTGAGGACAAAATGAGAGAGAATTAGCTGAGGTGGTTTGATCATAGACAACGGAGACCTCGCACTGGGTAGGAAAAGTGATAATATTATACTTAATTGGCAAAGAGATCTGGATGGAGACCTAAAAGAACTTGGTTAGAAGCATTATAAAGGATACAATGAAGGTTAACTTGACGGAGAGATGGCCCAAAATAAAACGGAATGTAAGAATAGGATTTGACCCCGGAAATTTGATATAAAGGCTTTGTTGTTGTTGTTATGTGTTTAAGGTAGGAGAGTCAGATCGTTGTTGAAGCAGTGGCTCTAAGCCTAGGAGCAGACCATATCAAACCTAATCTGAGGGACTTAAAAGTGTAGAGATGGCCAACACGAGAAGTACCCGTTAATAGACCAAAAAGACTTGCTTACCCAACGCTAGAAAGGTCGCCATGAAGGCTTAATTGTCAGTTTTTGACCTATCCTATTAGTTAATGCTATCACGGTCTAATAAACTTTAAGACCATCCTGCATTTGCTGAAGTCTGACGTTCTTGTTATCAGTAGCTTTTTTTATATGATTTAACTTATTCTGATGTTGGTAAACTCTATTTTTTTATGTATACAATGTTATAGGCTGCAGCTCCAGGTGCTTTATTTGAAGACAAGCCTCAGTCAGCAAATGATGCATGGAGGAAACTCCACTCTGACCCCTTGCTGCTTATCCGACAGCGTGAGCAGGAAGCGCTTGCTCGGATTAAAAATAATCCTGTCCAGATGGCATTGATTCGGAAATCCGTAAGTCCTTTCATCAGTTTAAGCTTGTGTTGTGTAGATGCTTGGTCTTTAAACTTTGCATTAAAGTTTCAACGCAAGAGCTTATGTATAACCAACATCAAGCATTTTGATCTGATAGGCAGCTGCTAAACCTGCATTTAACAAAATAATATTAAGTTGATTACTTTCTAAGTGAACACACTCAAGTTTGCTCTTTGGCTTATTTTGAGCCTTAGAGATGGCAATATTCCCTGTGGTAATTTATCATTTTATCATATGAAAATTCGGATGGTTGCGTCTTATCATACGAAAATTCAGAGGTATATGAGCATAAATTGCATAACTAGGCAAGTAACTCTACCTACAAGCCAAGTCATCATTGAGGTTCTACAGCATTATCTTCTCCTGCTCTTAGTTTCATGATACATCAGCTAAGAATTGCACAACCTACTATCAACTTGGCTTGTAAGTGGGGTTACTTGCCTGGTTGTGTAATTTAATGAATCCTCTTAGCCACCTCCAATTTGACGGGAAAATTCTTAAGAATGATGATGAAGTTCGATTAACAGTTGAAACATCATCCGAATTTTTTTAATAATAATATTATTGTTATTATTTTATTATTATTTTTTGGTGTGTTGCTGATTCCTGTCTTCATAGTTTATATATAACTCCATATCGTATGATTATAAAGTTCGATTAACTGTTGAAACATCATTTGAGCAAATTGTTTTCTTCTTTATTGTTATTATTTATTTTGTGCGCGTGCGCGTGTGCACGTGTGCGTGTTACTGATTCCTGTCTTCATGGTTGATATGTAACTCCTGATGTTTCCTTCTAACTCCCTTGTTATGAAATACACTGCTCCTCCTAGTTTCCTTTTTTATATTATTTTCCAATCAAGGGCAATTGTCATCTTGGACCTTAACACCTTAATTGACATTCACTTGGAATCTGAAATAATATCCTTTTAAGCATTCACAATGTCCTCTGATCTTCAACCAAGGTCAATTTGTCTTTTTTAAGCATTCACACTTTTGGTGAGTACGTGTTGGTTTCTAAGATGCCTGTATGGCAATTTCAAAGTCATCATTTCAAGATGACATTAACTTCCTCTAAATACATGAACACTGTCAAGTTCCCAGAGAGAATCAATTTTATCAAATTGAGCTTATATGATGTTCAAGTGCATGCACAGCATTGATTTGATACCTACAAAGCGTATACCAAATTTTTGAGTGTTGAACTTCGGCTTGTAATATTTTCTGAACCCACAATGTAATGCTGCTGTCAGCTGCATTTGTATGTGGACATAATTATGGACCAGGTGAAAGCAATACTATGTTATAGCCTACGTCATACCAGTTGGCTATAAAAGAGGCAAAACGAATTTATATAATTACATATTTTCATTGTTCAGTATCTAAAAGAGACATTGTACTCAAGCAGGTAGAAGCTGAGAAGAAAGATGGAAAGGGGAAGCGGGAGAAGAAGAAGCACAAGAGGAAGCATCACCATAAGTCGAAAACCAAGAGGGGTTCAGACTCAGAGGACCCAAGTGAAAACGAGGAAGATAGAAGGAAAAGAAGTCGTCCAGCATATGATCCACTGAAGCATAGCAAACAGAAGCTTTCATCTAAAGACAGCAGCGAAGATGAGGAAGATAGAAGAAAGAAGCACGGCAAACAGAAGCATTCATCTAAAGACAGTAGTGAAGACGAGGAAGATAGAAGAAAGGGCGATCATTTAGCATCTGATCGCCACAAAGACGGCAGCTCAGAACATGAGAAAAGATCATCCAGAATCCGGTCTGATTCAAGGTATTTCAGTGAGAGTGAAGAAGACCGGAGAAAGAGTCATAGAGAGAGCAACTTGAAGCATGAAAAGCGTTCATCCAAAGTCCGTTCTGATTCGAAATATTCCAGTGAGAGTGAACAAGACAAGAGAAAGAGTTACAGGGACAGCAACTTGAATCATGAAAAGCGCTCATCCAGAGTCCGCTCTGATTCAAGATATCCAAATGAGAGCGACCATCATCGTGAATACGGACAAAATAGACGTTCATCTCGACATCATGAGAGAGATGAAGAGAGAAGAAGGCATATCCCTTCAACATCTGAGCATCATCGTCCCAATTCTGAGAATGGTGCAGAAAACAAGAACAATGTAACTCACACACAGAATCAACAGCAGCCAGGCTACAACCGTCGAAAGGGAGTTCCAAAGATGACAGAAGAGGAGAGAGAAGCAAAGTTGAGAGAGATGCAGCTTGATGCTGAGCTGCATGAGGAGCAGAGGTGGAAGAGGATAAAGAAGGCTGCGGATGCTGATGCCAAAGAAGCAATGCAGGCTCGCACCTCTGGTGGTAAGAATTTCTTGGATGATGCTCAGAAGAGCATTTACGGAACAGAGAAGGGAGGGAGTTCTACGATTGAGGAGAGTGTTCGTCGTCGTGCTTATTATTCTCAAGGGGGTTCTGCAGCCCATGAGAGCAATGCGTTCAGGCGTTGAATTTCAATGTTATTAAAAAGCCATTTTTTCCCCTATGGGGTTTTTTTTTCAAATTCTCTACTAGGTAGTGCTGTTGTATTTGGTACTCTTTTATATATTTTTGGAGAATAAGATAACTTGAGATGCAAGTCGCAGGGAAGCAGAATAGTGGTGGTGGGCATCTAAATCTTGATGAGATTATGATGCAAAGTATGTCTCTCAA
The DNA here is from genome assembly GCA_022839385.1 of Asparagus kiusianus. Lineage (NCBI taxonomy): Eukaryota > Viridiplantae > Streptophyta > Magnoliopsida > Asparagales > Asparagaceae > Asparagus > Asparagus kiusianus. Next base: position 166,726 of record BQKN01000315.1, read on the forward strand.
TGCAGTAGGCATTTTTCCAAGGTGGGGAGTGGTGATAGCACGTGCATTCACGGCACAAACTTTAAACGGACATAGCGCGCCCTGCAAAGCTCTTGAACAGTGCTACTGATATCTTTACGAACCGAATAACGTATTGAAGTTGGATAATTAATTAGCCACCTGGACTGTGGCTTCAGGCCGAAGCACTATTGATCAAAGGTTGGGAGCCACATGCTCACATGCGGGTGGTTCGGAGGGGGAATTGTACGAACCAAGTATGTATTGAAATTGGACAATCAGTTAGCTGGCCGGCAAGACTCCAAAATTTTAGCTAATTAAATACCAAGCAACTAAAAAAAGTAGCACATAAACACTGAATGCCCAAAGCAAGTATCAACTGAGACACGGATCCATAAACAGGACATGGATGGATCATGTCATTGCCAAAATATTTGCTTATAGATGAATATGTTTGCAACTTCCGACATACTTGTTTAATACAAAGATGAGGCCTGCTGAATGAGTCTAGTTTGCCCAAAATGGAAGTCCTCTATTCACCTCTGGTGCTACAAACCTATCATATATTCCTGTTCATTCCGTTCCTCTTTGCCTCGAGGCTAAAATTTCCCAGGCCATAACAATTGTTGGGATACAAGCATGGAGAACAACGTATTGGTAAATCCAAGTACAACGCTTGCACAGATTTCAGATCTGGCATCGCAGAAGCTATGCTTAAAATCCGTATGGCATTTATATATTTACTAGAAGGACCTTCTTTCTCCAGTTCGGCCTTTGATTTCCGAACTAATGAAGTAGCAGATATTACAGTGGAAATTCTTTCTGGAGAACATCGATATTCCTTGAATCACAAGCTTCAAACATGTCATTCCGAGACGCACAGCTGTGTGAATGAAAGACTTCATATTTTACTTTCCAGCGGTTCCCCAAAAAGAAGCTTTACAAGTGTAATTTATTGAGATATGGGGCAACAGTGAGCTATTAAGAGATAAGGCTATTGGTGGGATTTGGATCCTCTCTACTGCTAAAAATTAGTGGAGACACCATTACTTTTAAATCAAACTTTGGTTGTTCAATGAATGATTTGATTTGTTTTCGTTAGTGCGAAATAGGAATGGTTGCAATCCACAGGAGGATGATAGGTGTTATATTTGGAATGAATCACAAATGTCCACAACCATCCATATATAATACATGGATGGAATTAAGCGTAACGGTCTATCCACTACTTTTTCGTAGTGGAGAGGATCCAAGGCCCAACCTGCTATTATTCAAATCATAGCAGATGAACTCATCAGTCACCAAATCTCTTAACAGCTCATTTTGCTAAATGATGTAGCACCTCATATCCAGTGTGTGTATTTTGTTGCATATATTTCACATAGTTGCAAAATGACATACCTGAGAGATATCCTTAAATAATTCCAGGCATTATCCGCCTTAGGATTCATGGCAAGTGCTCTTACATAGTAGCGAATAGATTCTTCATATAGTTGCTGAATGTAGAAAGAGGATAACTATCAGACAAATGTACTGTTTGTATTGCTTCAGAAAAGAGACACTAAGATGCAGCAACAAAGCAAAATTTCCATCCTATTGGGTTTCAGGTAATAGTTTCAGGATTTTTTTTATTAGTATAGGGGCTCTAACTGTTATCCATTAATAGGTTTGCATGGTTTATGATCTCTGACTTAAAACAATTCCATGTCTAATTTCATGTGATTTGTTCTGATAAGGCATCTGCAGTTTGTACGCACCTCAAGATTAAGGGAAACATTTCTCAACAAACTGATCCAAGCGACTAAGTGACCTATAGCATAATTATATGTGCAGTCATGTCACGCTTAAGAACATGCAAATATGGAATTCCTAGCTATCCTCAAATGACCAGATGAATTATACTATTGAATTATATATAGATCACGGTGAATACTGAATTTGAGATCAGGTCTTATATTTTATATCTGTAAACATCCTCTCATTGTGTTTTATATCTGTAAACATCCTCTCATTGCGAATACTAAGGATAATCATACACCAAACATACTCAGCCTACGTTCACCAGGATCAGAGACCAAGAGCAATCTACATTAAGAAATATGAAAAAAAAATCAAACTAGTGCAATTAGTATTACAGATCTCTCTGCTGTCAATATTAAATGCTTTCATTAATTGTATATGTTTCTTCATCCTGTTATGTTAAAAAATCAAGATTGCTCTATGGTGCAAATGAATAAAATGATATGCGGATTTGAAAAGGACAAACCTGATTAGCATAACTGATGCCCATGTTTGCCCATGCTCGAACATAATTTGGCTTCAAGTCTAGTGCCTGTACAGCCAAGAAAACAAAGAAAAAGAAATAAGTTGTAGGAAGATGCGTAAAATTACCCAAAACTGCTAATATACTATGACACAACAAAAGTATTGTATGCCTAGAAGTGTCCCGACAGCAGTTTCAACAACCAAAACCGAAGGAAACTGAACGACATGTCAAGTCAATCCCCTTCCAGGGAGGGAATAAATATTCCCATGTGAATTTTTATCACAACTATATGGATGCTACAACTGTGTACAGAGTTATTTTCTTGAACGATAGCAGATGAAGCATGTCACTCATATGACATCTTTTCGAAAGTAAAAAAGTAAAAACAGTACTGGGATATCGTCAGGTTCTCCATTTTCTGCAATGATGGTGAGAATCATAGAGAAGTTGATAATTAAAAATATGCTAACGTCTCAAGAGTCAAGAGCCCCAACTCTCAATAGACAGAAGAATAAAAGTGTTACAGAAGAATAAGTGTTACCCATGCATGCAAGTAGCACGAAAGAGCATGCATACCAAAGTTTATGAGAGAAGTGTTCATAGAAAGAGAGATTCAAGTATCCTCAAATTAAGTAACAGAAGCACTCGAGAAATGTTCACATCAAAGAGAGATCCAAGGATCCCTGAGAATAAGTAATAGAAGAATGTGAAAATACTAGTCTCACCTGCTGATAAGCTGATATTGCTTCTGAACTCTGAACACTGTTTGCTTGGGTTGCACCCAGCTTGTTCCAGAGAGAGTAATCACGGGGCTTGAGTTTTAGTGCTGTCTTAAAGGACTCTATGGCTTTATCATATTCTCTTGACAGATTGTATAGTACACCAAGAACAATATGCACATCAGCATCCTCAGGTGACATCTGAGCAGCTTCACCAAACAGTCTCGCAACCTGATATAAGAATCACGTTTTAAGCAGTAGTGGAGGTACAAGTACTTCAAAGCCACTGATAATCGAATATCAACTGTAAGCTTCAGATAAATATTACATGTTATAAAATAGTGAATCTGATTAGTGGAAGTACATTTAGTGAAAATTTACAGAACATTTTTCCATTTGGCTACTTCCCTCTGATTCTGATGAACTCAGGAAACAGAATTAACCATTAATCACTGATAGACATCTGAAGATAGTTCGGTTTTTGCAAGGAAAAGAGACTATTTTAAAGATATCTGTCAAGATAACTCCCAAAGAAATTATCTAGTTCACTCAAGGTCTTTAACATAAACTCACCATACATACTTTTATTATAGTTTGTAAAATAAAAGTTTAAGAGGATACTACTTACATCAGCATAGTACAAAGAATCACCCTGCTGAGGTGGAGCAATAGCCCCATATTTGGGGTGATTTTGAAGCCACCTGTAAAGATATTTCAATGCTTCAGGCTGCTCTAGCTCTGCAATTTAAAAGAAGAAACTTCATTAAAATTTTCAAAGTACCTCAAAACAGCAGTATAATACCTCTCTATAATACTGGTCAATTAACTTCTGGACTTGCAACAAAAGAAAAATCAAATTCAAGTGTTCAAGAAATAACATGGGTATAGCTATTAACATAAACAAAAATGTGATTCAAAATAGGGTAATTTACACTAACCCCCACCCAACATCTTTCAGTGTTTTGCAGTAAACCCCAATAACTTTCAAAATCGCACTAGACCCCCAATAACTTTCAGCACTCTGCAGTGAACTCCCAATAACTTTCAAAACCACACTAAACACCCAAACACTTTCAGCATATTGCAATAAACCGCAATAATTTCAAAATAACACTAAACCCCTAGTAACTCTTGGAATTGCAGAAACCCCCAATAAATTTCCCTGTTTTGTCAGATAACACCATAAATTAGAACAAAAAATCAAGATAAAAAGGCATTTTGAAGGACAATTTCAGCCAGAAAAAAAGGGTTCCATACCCCAAGCTGGGCGTGAGCAAGAGGAGAAAAAGAACAAATGAGAAAAGATGAGATTTTTATTTTTAGAGTTGAAAATATAAAAAAGGCCATTAATAAATTAAGATATTTTGGTCTTTTTAAATCACGTGAGTTGCATGTACCACCTCAGATGTAACCGTGTTACCTTTGCCTGTTTTCTAAAAAAGTTATTAGGGGTTTAATTTGGATATGAAACTTATTGGTAGTTAGTGCAAAATCCTAAAAGTTCTTGGGTTTAGTGTGACTTTGAAAGTTATTAGGGGTTTACTGGAAAACGCTGAAGTTCATCGGGATTGAGTGTACTTTATCCTTTAAAATATGTTGCAAGGATACTCCCACATAAAAGACGCAACCATTTGATCATGATCTATAGTTCCCAAACAAGATTAAACTGTTAGGTCTCAAATGCTACAATAGTTGAAGTAAGCAGCACATTATTGAGACCATACAGCTCATAGTAAATTGAAGTCTACAACAAAAGCTATAAATAAAAGGATTTTTGAGTTTTGCACTTGAAATGATTTTAGATTAATTTGAGAGAATCTCAAGTATACTTCCTATCATGAAATTTAACCGTAAAGGGTATTGGCTTCTAATCCTCTCCAATGGAACCAAGTCTGTTATCTCAAAATTATCTTGCATTCAGAAAGAAATGTTAACTAAAACAAAGTTCAATAAATTTTTCTTGTGAGATTCTAAAATTACTTGCATTTGTAAGTGAGCTACAGAAGCTTAAGAATGACTAACAAAAAATGTGATAACTGATATATTTCCTATCCTTAAGAATAGGCCTGTGAGCACTTAAGAATAGGCCTGTGCTTCATGACTCCTGATTGTTGTATCATTGGAACATAATGATCTATCAAATACAACAGTTGTTCCTGTACTGAAAAAACAAAGGTTAAAGCTCACATACGAATCAGATCCCGATATGATTCCATCACTCGAGGTACTCAGTGGGATTCTCTTGTGTAATTTTGCAAGTTGGTCTCATGCAAGTCTGATAATAAGGCAATAATAATAAGTACTACAAGGTTAACAGGGTCTATGTTTGTTCCTTCAAACCCAAAATCTAAATTATATATATTACTTTGTTTCATTTTGCTATGCCAGATATTTAGTAGAAGCAGTTAACGAAAAGAGAAGTTGACAGGCATCAAAACATCATACAAATTGGCTCCTGACCTTTTTAGTGAACGATCAAGACAGTAGAGATAGGCATCATATATTACGTAAAATAATATAATTATTTTTTAAATTCTTTTTGTTAGTTTTCTTTCTTAAACATTATAATCATGCAATATTTCTTCTATGATGCACATGGCTTATCCCTTTAATGAGCAAACATATTCTAAGAAATGTATGTTAATCTCTTTCATCTAAAACAAAACAAAAAAGGCAAAAATATTCCTTAACTTGAATAAAATCTGGAGACATGTCATATGTGAACATTAATTTCTCATCAATTAATGAGCATCCTGTTTCATAGAAATTGGGGATAACAAAGTCCTCGCTTAAGGGCCAGCCTAACCAACTTTCAGGCATCAAGATACATTTGAGGCATGGATGATTATCATAGATTCATAAGAGAGTCTCAACATATCATAAGATTCCCGTTCTTGAATATTAGCACTTCTCCAAATCCAGAAGGGTTCTTCGGAAAATGCCAACTGGCAAAACCCTTGGATATACTTCTACTTGCAGTTGAAGATAAGAACTGATGTTTGGTAAAACTGAACTTATGAGAGACTGCACTCTCTGTGAAATGTGTTAAATCAGCACTCTATGTCATAATAATAAGGTCATAGTGTGTATAAATGATTTATGGAGATTTCTTTTGAGAAGTCTTAGACTCGAGATACAGGGTGACTTCAGGATAGAAAAACTGGTAGAAAGAATACCAAGTGTACGTCATACAATGACTATTTTTTTTACTTACCTGAATTTTCGACACCATGTTGTCTTAACAACATCAACAGCAGGTGCAATGCAACTAGATGCCTACCTAATGTCTTATAAAAGACAATTAATATGGTTTATGACAGAATCCTATCTTCTTTGCATAGTAACTGAAATCCAAATGAAAAATGACCAACTAGAAAATCTCTTGCACACTTCTTAGAGTTGGCACCGACTAGATTTGTTGAATTGGGTCAACATATCACGACAACAAGATCAAAATAAAAATAAGGTCAAAATTATATGTGCTTAAATGATTTCTGATGGTAATCAAGAAATACAGCTTAATGAAAATCTAAAAGGATTCACATATGCCCTGAAATACCAATCCCCGTGCCAACAGCAAGATTATCAGTGAAAAACAGGAAGATGGAGTATTCCTACAGAAACTGCTCGAAATACAAAAGACTTGCACAAGTAAATCGGATTACACCCAACACTTACCATTGGTATAACTCACACCAAGTGCAAGAAGCACTTCCAGATTTGTCGGATCAGCTTCTTGAGCACGCATCATTGATGCAATAGCCTGATATATTCATACAGTTTAGGAAAATCTTTTTTAAAATAAATTCCCAATAACAACTAAGTAAACATGTAGTGGAGCTTTGATTATAATGTAAATTAAGTTCAATAAGGCATATAACAAAGGGTCTTGTTTTATCATTTGGATGCACCAATTTGAATTTCTCAAATAAAAAGCTAACGATATGAGATTCATTCACCACAAATTATTTTTCATCAAATCAAATAATGAACAACCGTCTTAAAAATATGTCGGTGAAAAAAGTTCAGATAGGAAAACCGTTAATCCGAAGGACCATTAAGCACACATATATAATCATTTGGCATTAGCTGTGCAAATTACAATCACCTGATCATGTTAAATAACAACTAGCAAAAGATAAATCCCTTTCCTAGATGCTGTTTTCAACAGCCTTTACAATACAAAAGTTGTTCATCTACATGGGTTTACTATTGTTTGTCCTGCGTAAATGTGTGTTGGCACAAGTTGAAGTCATACCTTCACTTATCTCAGTTATCTGTATTTGCAGGGGGGGGGGGGGGGGGGGTTTCTTTTTTTTAGGGGGGGTGGGTTTGTGTGTGTGCACATGTTTTTTTTTGGGGGGTGGGGGGATGACAACTTTCATGTGCCTCAAATTCATCTTAGTAACCTCATCATCGTCTTTACTACGTCTGCTTTACCATGTTTGTGGGGTCAAGTTGAACAAAGTCACGCCTCTACCTCTTATCTCGCGTTATTTCAGTATGTTTTCTGATTATCTTAAGTTGCATGAGAATAGTACTTATAAGCAAGAAAGAAAGTCAAACTACAAATGTTAGTTTATGAGATTGTATAGGTGGCAATCCCCCAAGACGTGGACCAGCCATCTTCCATCTAACGAAACAAAGTTGCAGGCTGATTGGCCCACTCAGAATCCGTCGAACATCTTAAAGTGGTCAATTCTCAAGCAATTCCTGTCAAATTACGTGAGGGAAAAACTTCTTTTGACTACTGATAGGAAAGTTTAAGGACATAGTTGAAAATTGTTTGCAGGAAGGTTTCACAAAAGCATAGCATATTCAAAGAAACATTTTTTTTTGCTGGAATGACAATAAGAACTTTCTATTATTTCCTGCAAAACAAAATTATCCTAAAATAACAGCACAAAATTGCCTTAGATAGTGTATTACATGCTACATTTCATAGTGATCCAAAGATTAGGAGCAGAACATGAATTATCAAATTGAAGTTTCTAAAGGATGTCCTATACATATTAAGGATCATGCTTAATACTGCTTCTCACCAGGTGTACCAGTATATGTTTTTTTGTTATATCTCATGTAAAGGATTCAGGGGAAGTTACTCGCGATCAACAACTATTTTGGCTCACTAATAGAATTTTTGGGGACTGAAAAGGTATATCATTTCTTGAGATGAATGGAGTAGAATCATTGATTAGGCAGACCAAGATTACAAGAAAAGTAAAGAACAGAGATTTCCATTAAAAAAATCCAAACTAGAGAAACTACATCACCTGTTGATCATCATCATTCTCTGCATGTGTTATTCCAAGCAATCTCCAGCCTTCAGCATTATCAGGGTTCTTCAAAACTTCTGCTTCTAGAGCAAGAACAGCTTCACTCAGAAGCCCTTTGCGGAAAAGCTCCTGACCTTCCTTCAAAGGATTCGGATGACCAACATAGGGGTTCATATCAGAGAAAACGTAAACCCCTCTTGAAGCACTAGACAATTGCTTGGAGGTTTTTAGCTGATCATCCACATACCTACAATTAACGAGAAATGATAATGAGAAATTGCTTGGTGGTCTTTAGCAAATCATCCACATACCTACGATTAACAAGAAATGATAATGATAAATTACTCACAAAAGGGGGGAAACTTCCAGAATACATATATGGCTTCAACAATCAGTATCAATGTTTTAAATATCGGCCGATAACATTGTTTTATAGGTGAGTTATCGGTTTTGGACCCCCGCTGCTGGGATAATTGCAATTTTATATCGGTGGGCTGTTTATTGGTGATAAATCGGCGACAAAGTGATATATGCCGAGTTTACCAGTCAAAAAAAAAATCAGAATTATTGCTCAAGTTATGTTTAGATTGGCTTTGGATTTTGAGCCATGGGCACATAACTAGCACACTATAACTTGAATGATTCACCCAAACACTAAATCCTGACCCTATCCTTTCCCAATTAAATTAGCCCTAATGCCTCCTTTTTGTTCCTTCTCCATCTCTGCACTTGATCTCAGTCGACTACTCGACTTCAATCAAGTCTACGATACGAAGCTGTCCATCGACTTCAACATCACCATCTCTTTCCATTGACACCATTGGATGCCCTCAACATCGACTCTGGTGTGTTTATAATTCATCAAGTATGGTTAGATTATATTTTAGAAAATTTTATTATGTATGCAGTATGCACACCATTCGATATGACACTCCGATAAATACTACTTGTCCCTGATATATCCCCGATATGCATTATCCGATATCAATTTTTACCATCCAATGAATCCCTGATTACCGATATTTAAAACCATTATTAGTATCGTGAAATTTGAAAGCAGAGGTTATAGAAAATAAATGTGTCTAATTGTCTAGGATGGCTTCAACAAACAAGTGATTATATAAATGAAAAAGGACTGTCAAAGTTTACAAGGCTAAAAATATGGAACAACTATGAAATAGCACTTTAATAAAGCAAGCATACTAGATATGCTAAGTTATCTAGAAACATCAGAAATGTATGTGGAACAAATATGAAATAGCACTTTATTAAAGTAAGCATAATAGATATGCTAGGTTATCTAGAAACATCAGAAATGTATATGATCAAAGAACTGCAACAATAGAAAAACTACTTACTTATCATATGCATCTATCCACTGGTCAGAAGAACTTTCTCCCAGAACTCCCTGACTGACCTGGTGCCCAAATTCTTCTGCCCAGTCATTATCGAGATTTAATTTGGAGAATTCATTGACCCATGGATCATCAATTCCCGCATGCTGACTTTCACTAGCAAACTCATTCACCCAATTATCTGGACCATGTGAAAGCTGAGACATAATTTCAAGACAATTCATCAGAAAACTAGTAGATTTTTTTTGAATATACGACATAGAGAACTTCAGAATAGTGAAATGACATCTGACATACATACATATGCAATTCATATTTACACATAACCAAGAAGGCGATATATGTGAAATTACTGGCCCTCTAGGAATACTTAGACATGAAACATGTTTGATTAGTAACGATTATAGAGACAGGACTTGCCTTTTCCTGAACAAACTGATCAGCCCAAGAGTTTGAATTTGCATTATGCTGTGTTTGATATTCATCAGCCCAATCACCTGAGGTGGATCCAGTAGCAGGCTTGATTTGATTGTCATCAACTATAAGCTCACCACGACTCATCTTTGAAACAAATTGAAGAAACTTTGAATTCTGGCCATAAAACAAATAAATCAGTCATAGCATAAAAGATATAAAAAGACATTTTTTTATAAGAGAAGAGCCCATTTCTATGAGCTGGCATCATTTATGAGATGGACATCGTTTTCAAGTAAAAAAACAGACTAAGGATCCCCAGTTAATTGTGAAGAATAAACTACATGAGAAGGATTTAATTTCAGGGTTAGGATTCATCTATGTTTGCATGCATACAGCTATGGATACGAATACCACTACGGGTACGAAACACAGCAAATTTGTAAAAGATAGGGTATGGGAACACGGCTATATAAATATTTATATACATATATATTATATATTGAAATTAATAATTTATATGAGAACAAGAATGAGAACTAAATTTCCTATAACATTTTTATGTTTCTATTATTATGTGGATTATAACTTGGAAAATCACCAATTTTTGAACTAGACATCCAAACGACCCTTCAAAATAATAATTCAAAATTTGACCTATGTCCAACGAGTGTAAAGTAGATGTGATGTGTAGGATACACGTCCAAAAAATGTTTGACAAATGTTTTAAATTTAAACATGTGTACGGTATATGTCCAAAAAATGTGTGACAAACCATTTTAAATTAAGACATCTATGACATAATTGAGTACATGCCCAAATAAATGTATGCATATATGCAAGGAGTGTCAAGGAGTTTGTTTGGGTACGGGTACATGTCGGGTATGGGTACGGGTACGGCTTCAGATCAAAAGTACCCAGGTACTTCATGAACAGATCCTATCTGTACTATCCCGAGAAATACAAACTAGCCTAGAGTTCATCTACTTTGCTTGAATAGAATAGGCATGCCAATTATAAAATGACAAATTTTGATATATATACTTGATGGTGGTTTCCTCCCAATCATTTTCTGTTCGCAGTTTCCGCAATTTTGCTCTTTTTTTATGACAAACTAGGCCAAAAGACCAATTTGATCCCTGTACTAAGGCCTCAACACTCAAATTTGTCCCCCTACTTTAATTTTTCTCAACTTACTACTTATACCTCTTGTTAGATGTAAACTTTTTAACTCTTTAAAAATTCCATTAAATAAAGTTTGAAAGGCTACAGTTCCCTCATTTCATTCCCCTAAAAAAGGAATAAATGATTATACACCTTTTTAAAAACGATTATATCATTATAAACCTGTTTACCTATTGAGGTCCATCATCTACTATGCACTGATGGGAACTCTTTCAATTTAAAAGAACTTTCAACTTTGTGCAGATGAAGTTTAGATTCGTGTGAATTCATTTTTTATATAAAGAAACTAATTACTCAGTTTTAGCTGCTGGAAAACAAAATAACCTTCAGAATAATTGGCCCTTATCTAATTTAGACAAACACAATTTATTTTCCATTTTCAAAATCTTCAGCGATGTAAGCCTGTTCTTTTAAGAACAGAACATAGTTTTCATTGTAAGTTTAATTTGTTTTTAGAAAAGCTGATCTGGGTATTTGTCATCTTCCCGTTCTTCCAACTTTGTTTACTATACATCAGATGATGAATACAACTACATACTCTTTGTTTTATTTCTGACTACTGATGATCCAACAAGTATACAGGAACTCACACGGCATAACTTGGAATGTGTATCTTTTTCTAATAGATGATCTTATAAAACAAATTCTAGCAATATTGAGGTTATGAAAATACACATTTTATGGCTTAGTCATTACTGTTGATTCTTTCTTTGTACTACCTTTAATTCAAAACCTTCAACAGTTCTCTCTTGAATATGAATTGTAAAATAAATAACACTTTTATAAAGTACAGAGACCGCTATTGCTATGTTATTGAGGGTAATGTGGTCATAAACGAAACATTAACAGTACCTATTTTAAAAAGTCTCTGCTTAGTCCGCCTAGTCCTAGGCGGTACCATGACCGCCTAATTAGCGCCTAGCGCCTAGGCGGTACCTAGGCTGCCATCTAGATTTTAGGAGAGTGTTTAGGACAACATTGTCTGCTTACGTGGACTGCATTCTTTAGGCCTTGATCATGATTTTCTGTGTTGCAGCCTCCACGTCCTCCAATTCCTTCAAACTCGTATAACCTCCAAATATGAACACCTCCAATACCTCCTCTGACCTTCAACAAAACTCCCTCGACCACCACTTAAATAAAGAAAGAAATCCGCTTAGATACCGGCACCTAAGCTTTTTATAACATTAACATTTACTATCAATTATTGTAATTAAAAAAATCTCTTAGGTTCTAGGCAACGAGCCCAACACTTAGGCCTCCTAGCGCTTTCTATAACCTTGTTAATTATTATTTTGGCTATTTAGCATTTAAGTATGCATGGTTTATTGCGCATCTAAAATTGCTATCTATTTTTCGCAATTTATATGAATTTAATATATTTTTATCAATTATTATTAAAAATAGCCAAACGCCTAGGCACCGCCTAGGCGTACGCTTAGGTGTCTAGGCGCTAGGCGTGGACTCAAACGCCTAGTCCGCCTAGCGCCTTCTGTAACATTGATTAGCACCCAATTTTTAATAGATGTTAAAAAAGGACTTAAATTGTAACCAAGGTGTGGTACAGGGACAAAGTTGAGAAAAAAAAGTTCGAGGACCAATTTGAGTATGAAACCCCAGTACAAGGACCAAATTGGCCTTTTAGCCGACAAACTATTATTTTTCAGCATATCTGCCTATCAAAAAGGGAAGTATTTAAAAATTTTGAGTTGGCTAGCTTATTGAACCATGCTTTTAGATAAACTAGTCATGCCATCATATGCTAGTAGACTTTGCTTCAGCATCAACTACATTAACTCTTCTGCTTGAGGAGAACAAACCAGCACACCTTGCCTAATGTATAGCCATAGGCTCACAGTCCTAGGCCTAGATAAAGGAGTGAATTAACCAACAGCCGGTTTAAAATTTTATCAGTGATATTTATGAAACAAACCCTTCCAGAATGCATGACAGAGTGAACCCCAATTACCACAGGGCATGATCTTACTAGAGCACAATCTTACTAGAACTGATGAACAATAAGGATTCATGTACAGAACCCAAAGAAATTGGGATATGAACTTTGTCGGTGATGCTGGTGTTTGTTCTACGAGTTAGCACAAAAGAAAAAAGAATAGTTCAGGAATTCGAAGTTTGACTTCTGCAAGATATCTTGTGTCTCATCTTGTGTTCTATAAGACTTTTTTCTTTCAAATGCTTGAATTTCCAACTTCTGCTAGTCCACCTTCTTTCCTTTATAAGAAAATCCTCTTTTTTGGGGTGGTGACTTTGGAGGGGCAGGAGAGAGAGGGGCAGGACATGTTAGTGCAGGAACAATGATTGTTTAGTACTAGGTATCCCTAGGTAACACATGCTTTATTTCATAGGGAACTTCCCTCAAAAAACAATACAATTGTTAGTTTTGAAAGCTGTGAGGACGACATGATGATGAACGCCCATCTTTTTAGCTAATCTAAAATGCCCCATTTTATTCTGTTTCCTCTTTTTTCCATATTTTACCCTCGTACATTTGTATCTCATATCTCCTTCCTTTCTTTGTAACTGTTGTTGAATTGCTGAATTGAAAAAGACCAGCAGACGTCCCAGATAGCACAGGCCTCAACATACAAGGAACTGCCATTTAGAGAAATGATTGAATATGCTAAAAGACAAAGAAATGGAAATTTATGTCAGAACCAATTCACATTGAAAAAGAAGTGGCTTTCAAAAGTCTTCATTTTTATCCACTTGGATTCAAACTATGCCTACCATAAGGAGAAAAAAATCAGGTAACCGTGGACTAGGATGATCCATCATTAATTGGTGTACACACCCTCTGATGGTGCATTCCAACCATATCAAGCCACAACCCCCTCCTCTCAAACACACACAAAAACTCATGCACCTTGCAGGCACACGAAGACAAAGATCATGTATATTTATACATACAAATCGGAGATTTGCAGGATAATGTTAATCAGTACAAGGAGTTGTTAAACAAAAGGACTGTTACAAAGTAACTATTCAGGTCGTGCATGTATCAAATAAGAATGCCAACCATGGTCTTCCCTTCCTACTAAATATGATAGTCCATATCGATCAGATATCTAAGCGCATTCTGAAGATACATATAAACTTTGTAACATAAGATACCTAATAAAGGAAGGACTGGATCTTCAATATTACACATAGCTTATAAGTGAATCTTGAAATGACTCTTAGCACAAACATGCATATAAACTAGCCATAAAAACAGTAGATGACATGGTATTGAAGCTAGATTACCGAATTATCACGAGATGCAACTTTAAATGACATATCAGGAAAATGATGTTCAGCTTTTTTGCTCAGAAAATCTGGCCTTGTTATACCTGAAATTTTGGGTCATCATTTTGCGCTAATGTATGCGCAAGCATATGAGCCTGCTCTGCTGCTGCTGCATTAGGTAGAGTCATAAGTGTTTTTTGACCATCAGAAGTACTCTGAAATTGTTCCTGTAAAAGAATGAACAAATGACAAGACAAAAAATGAATTATTCATTGTGCACGACATTTATATATCTACATACCACCAACACTCGAAGTTTGTTCTTCTGGATAATCATCTTAAGATAAGCTTTTAACCATGTTAACAAGACCATGTTCATATCACTAAGAACTCATTTAAAAGGAAAATAAAAATAACGTAGGTCACCTAATTGCATTCGCTTCACAAGGCAGTTGAAATCAGTGAGTCGAGATATTGGAAAAAGAGTGCCCATTCAATGGCTGATTTATTATGGGGAAAAAAATCAAGTAGTGACATGCATGACATTTCAGTGCACCACAGAATACTGATTCTCATCAGAACATATAGTTGCATTCTCAATTGATAAATCAAAACAAGGTGACAGTTGACAACTGACAAATCAACTTAATAAATTATGGTGACCTTACATCTAAAGATTCTTATACAGAGGAGTACATTTGAAAATATAAAGAAACGACAAACAACAAAGTCTTCATTCCAAGACTTTGGATCAGCTAAGTACATCCTTTTCTCCAATTATCTCTTTTAAGACAAAAAGAAAGGGAAACTAATATCCTTGAAAAACAAGTATTAGGAGAAGAGCTTTCTACAAATAGACTGTGAATGTGATTTTAAATTAGACTTGCCTAGGGAACATATTCTGTAAGAAATAAATTGTATCAGGAATGGACCGCAACTATATAAAAGAAACCAGAAAAGGATCTCATTTCAAAATGGGAAGAAACACCAAAAAAATCAATCTTATGAGTGAGCTGCCAGCTACTGTTAAGGCCATGATATTATCTCTAGTCCTGATGCTATAGTGTCGAATATATGTTCTGCTTCAGGGACGTGTTACAGTAGAACATCAGGAAGACAGCAATTCTTTTAAAGGATACTGACAACACTACACAATAGACTAATGATCAAACTGAAAACCCAACAAGACCAATTACCTGCTCAAATTCAGAAGCCCATCCATTACTGCCATGCAGTTGCTCGAAAGAGTTAGCCCATGCCTCAGGATTATTACTTTCCCTCTGTTTACTAAATTCTGTAACCCATCTATCCGTAGGATGAGGCATACCAGGCCTCAAAGCACCCTGAGACTCAGTCCAGTACTCTTCTAGCTCTGGATACTGTCCACGTGGAGGCCCCCTCATCCGCTGATCGCCATCAATATCGAGAGAATGTAGCAATGCATTTACCTAGGGACACATATAAATTATATTGTATCAGCACAAAAAGAATGTTATCAGAGCTAGATCATGTCCAGTAACTAACATGATGATAAGTGGCTCAGAAGCAAAAGAGTATCACATATAAAACAATAATTGGTTCACATAATGTGATTTCAGCATCTTATTATAAAACAGTTGGTGGGACTTGGAAATTCATCCTCATGACCAGGATATGTACAAGAGAGATTAGTTGAATCAGCTGCACAAAGACATCCTCGAACATTAAACCAACTATCCTGAACAATTCCCAGCAATCCAAAATAATTTGCTTGGGCAGACATATAGAAAATATATGAATTAGTGACCAACCTGCGCATTGATGTAGTCTTCACTTTTATCAGCAAAAATATGACGAGCCATGATGCAACTACGATCACGTATGCATTGTTTGTCGCTTTCCGACAACCCAAGAGCTGGCAATGCTGCTGGATGAAATGGAACACCAGCACGACCGCTGTCCATAAAGGAATGCAGGAAACTAGACAAAACTCTTTGTGGTGGTCCTATGACAAGAAGGAATCAATCAATAATTAAGCATGATAGAAAATTATGAACTATATTACTCAAGTAATACCATGGAGAATAATATGCTGGAGACCGTGTGCTTATATTAAAGTTTCAAGAGACACTCAAATAAATTACACAAATGCAATGAAGGGAAATGGTAAACAAAATCGATCATGTTATACTATTATGCAAATAAGATGTATATCTTTTCAATTTGTTCAGACCATGGCTTCACATTGTCAATTAATTTATGGATTCACACGCAGGACCAGGCACAAGTGCAAATATATAGACACATTCATGTACACATACACACATTACTCAGACATGCACCAAATCTATCTGTGAGTGTATATGCATGTGTGGGCAAGTGCAGTTTAGAAGGTGCAATCCTAAAAATAGAGGCCAAGGTACCCCTCCCCACCATTTCTAAGGAAGTTGACTGTGCAAGACCAATAATGAATCAGAAAAACTTCTTGGTTTGTGCAATTACGTACCAAAGGAAATATTCTTTCATGCCTTTCAATTAGCAAACTTTGAAGATCACACTAATAGTTAAATCGTTATTTTTAGCTTTAGTCTCTTTGGGGAAAAAAGATAGAAAATTATAACATTGGGAATGAGCGATAGCAATGAAAAAAAGGAACTTCTAATAAAATGTTCAAAAGAAGGATAGATCTGTAGTCTCCTAATAACGAGGTAGCCTCTGCAACACCCGTATTTTCAAGAAAAAAGTTCGCAGTAAGTCACACCAGATATTAACGAAGAGATATATAAAACAAAGAAAAGTGCCACAAGATAGCAGCTTCTTCAAACATTAGCTCACAGGAAATTTTCCGCTGAAGCAGAATTAATTTAACAAAATAAAAAGTAGTCAAAGCACAGTAAAAGCTTGGACAAAATCACTAACACATCCTTAAAAATATTAGTGAACTCTCAATTTCCCCCCTAAAGTATTAATTTGCCCATTTTCCCCTTAAACTATGTGCATGTGCCCAATGTGATCATATTGTGAGCCAACAATCAAATATTTAATATGTCAATAACATGTCAGGGTTTTTCCCCCGCATTTTTCACGGTTTTGTGTCAGTTTGCCTCTTTTTCCCAACCCAAAAAAAAATCCCAACTACTTTCCTCCAAAGCTTTTTACCCTTAATCCCTTTCCTAGAATTCAAAGATCATTTTTTTGAATTGCAGGAAAAAAAAGCTAAAAAATGTCACATCAACGATCTGTTAAATATTTGATGATGTTAAACTATGTAGCACGGACACGGATCCGACACGGCCATCCGACACGCCGACACGAGACAAATCCTAAAAAATACATAGGATACGTGTGTTCGACACGTGTGTCCGACACGGACACGACACGACACGGCTTCTTGTTATGCGTGTCCGTGTTTCATAGATGTTAAATACCTTGACTGTGGCGCTGTGGGATAAGAAAATGACCATATTGGGTACATACACAAAGTTTAAGGGTGAAAATAGGCAAATTGATACCTTACGGAGGAAGTTGAGAATTCATCAATACTTTAAGGGGGATTTGGTCATTTTTGTCCTAAAAGTTTACTATCACCCTGCTGCAAACTCTGTCTAAGATTAACCTAAACAGGCACAATGAACCGTAATGTAAAATAAAACGCATAGAACAACGTCCGATAGCCCACCATCAAATGTTGATTGAATACGAGAATTGGCTCCAGTGACATAAATCTGTTCAAATTCTGCAAAATGAGGTTCATTTCCCGTGAGCGGGGCATGGGGAAGAATAGAAGGTCGATGGACTTCATCCCAAGCATCTGCCAGATCCCCATGAACAGCAGGACGGAAGCCATTTAGGAATGCAGAGCTCTGTGAAAAGTTGATCCTTTTACAAAGGCCCAGAAGATCAAATATGATATTAAAAATATAGATTTACCTGAGTATCGGGCTGCTGAAACTGTTGATTGTCATATTCTGACCCGGGAATAGTTGACAGAGGGACTTCACCCCTAAAGTCTGAAGGCACAGGCACTGTAACAGTGGATCCAGGAAGACCCCTTATTTCCTGTAGGAGCCTAGGAGGGTTAAGATGATTATCACAGAATATGACAGGAGAAAATACAGTCAAGAAAGATGCTTGAAGAATAGTGAATGCATTCATGAATTTATTGTGCATAATGTAAGGCATACAAAATATTGATGGCCCCAAGCAATTCAGTTAGATGTAGAAAGATCAGTACAAGGTTCAAATATGATTTGAAAGAGATTACTGATAAAAATAACACTCATGTTATTTGGCTATCATCATCAAACAACTCTTCTCCCATCATTCATTAACACAGCTTGGGTATTGAGTCGCACTCTTAACTCAAGAAGATTTGATGGAACGATTGACAAAATATGTTCGAACTACTATCAACTGGAGTCATAATTTTTGAATCAGAGGCCATAACACCAGACAGGACATGGACATGCAACATGGATACGGCACCAACATACCAGCACAGAAACTCCTGAAGAATAGGACATGGCAAGGCAAAGACATGCTACTAGCAATTAATGTTTCCATGATTGTATTGAATATTATTAAGAATAAACAATTACACATTTTTTTTTATTTTTTGGAATAAACTTCTCGCTCTTTTTTT
>BQKN01000315.1:190804-215064 GCA_022839385.1 Asparagus kiusianus
GAGAGAGAGAGAGAGAGAGAGAGAGAGAGAGAGAGAGAGAGAGAGAGGTGGGGGCGTGTAGGAAGCAATTCAAGGTATTAATCTTTATTGTATAACATAGATTATGCAAAAACGAGCATGTGCCTTCTCATGTTTAGGGTATTTTGCCATGGGAGATGATCTTGTCATTTCTGTGTGTTCATGTTACCTGCAATGTTTCAACAAGGTTGATATGGTACATGGTATACCTATCCAAGGAAAAAAAAACCCTTCACGTTAAATGCGATTCCCCCTAATAAACCTATCATTATAATTCTATGATTTAGAATCTTTCAAGGTAGCAGAATTTTGGTTGTACATGTTTAAACTGCATTTTGCAAGTGTCTTTCACATCCATAAATACATTGTGACTTGTGTCACGAAACCTGCCCCAATTTTCGAGGATCGGCGACTGGTTACTAGATTTTTGTCTGCCTTTTGATTGTACAAGTTTAAACTGCGTTTTACAAATGTCTTTCACATCCATAAATACCTCATGTCATGAAATTTGCTCGAATTTTAGAGGATCGTTGACTGGTTGCTATAGTTTTGTCAAATAGATTAAACAAACTGCGGCCAAAAAAACAAAGTAAATAAATTTTAATATAGTAACTTGTTAGACTTTTAAATGTGACAAATAATAATACTCATCTTATCATTGGAGGTTTTTTATTTTCAGTTGAAAGGAAGGATGAAGATTTTGGTTTTTTAACCATGCCATGTGCTATTTATATCCTTAAGGTTGACCATAAGCCTTGTTTTCTGTGTTAGCTATAACTTTCATCCTTGAACTGGTTGGCTGATTTATCCTTAGCTTACTTGATAAGGCCATGAAACGAGTCCTGTTCAAGTTTGGTGTGGGCTAGATCATCCAAAACAAGCTACCAGCTGATGAGCTTTGCTTAACGTATGTCTGTGAGCACTTTAAACATCTGGTTTGCACTTGGACTAACAAACGTACCTGCCTGCCGATGACCTTTGTGAAACTAAAGCAGTAGGCACTTTCTCATAGTTAAATATTTCCAAGAGTAACTTTCAGAATGGTTTTATCACAAGTAAAAGATCTGAAATTATGTTTGATTTGATTTATGCTGTTGTGGTCTTGAACTTTTACCCTTGAGTCTGACTGTATTCTGAACGTACTGACTCATTATTGGGAATTTTATGCCGAAACCCCTAAGACAGCAGAAATGCAGTATAGAGAAAAATACACCAAGATTTAACGAGGTTCGGCAACTGCCTACGTCCTCGGGAGTCACACAGTAAATTTCTTATTAATCAACAAGAAATTACAATACAAGAGCAGATCTCAAACTTGAGATCTCTCAATAAATACTAATTTATTACTGTAGCTGCAGTAACAAATTCCCTTCTTAAATACCCCTATTAATTCACTCTTCAATAAATTCTCTCTTCAAATCCCTTCCCAATCACGTGAGCACAGGAGAAAAAAGAGAGAGATCGCGGGAGAGGAGAGAGGGTGAGCCGCCGCCGAGAATCGCAAGGAGAGAGAGCGAGAGGGAAAAGTCATCGGGGCTAGGGCACAGGGTTTCCCTATCAAAGGATAGGGAAACCCTAGGACAGCTGGCGATAGGCTATCGTTTCCTGTCAACGATCTCGCCTGCACGAGTCCGCCTGGAGTCGATCTCGCCTGCAGTAGCGAAGACCTTGCCTGCACGAGAAATCGAAGCTCGCTTGCAAGGGGGGAACTCGAGCTCGCCTACAACGCCAACTTCGCCTGACAGATGACTCGAGCTCGCCGACTGGAGCTCGCCCTCGCTGCATTATCGAGCTCACCAAAGCTTTGACCTCGCTTGAAGCTCCTTGTCGTCGACTCATTCTCGCCTGCAGGTTTGGTCGACACTCAAACTAACGATCTCCCACTTGGAGACCAAACCGCCGTCAGCAGGCTATCTCAATAAGTACATTTTCCTGTGTGACTCCATCCTCATCATTTATGCATGAAGGTCAACTGAAGTTACGCACAACTCCAGTTTCTGAGCAGTCATCGTCTTTGTTAACATATCTGCTGGATTCTTACTTTTTGGAATTTTTTCCAGTTTTAATACGTCATCTTCCAACAGGGATCTGATGAAGTGATACCGAAGCCCAATATTCTTCGTTCTAGAATGAAGTGCGAAATTCTTAGCCAAGTGAATCACACTCTGACTATCACTATGTAAAACATTCTTCTTCTGTTTGAATCCCAGCTCTGTTAACAAACCCTGAAGCTATATCATCTTTTTACTGGCTTCAGTCACTGCAACATACTCAGTTTTTATAGTGAACAGAATGATAATCTTCTGTATCTGTGACATCTAACTAATAGTTATAGTTCTGACAGTGAATACGTAGCCGGTGGTGCTTCTTCGGTGATCGATTTCACCTTCAAAGTCTGTATCTACGTACCCTTGCACTTCCACCTCTCCCTTATCAAAGTGCAAACACTTATGTGTGGTGTCTCGTAGATATCTCAGAATTCACTTGATCGCTTTCCAATGAGCTTTTTCTGGATTCGACATAAATCGGCTGACCACTCCCACTGCATGTCCAATGTCTGGTCTCGTAGAGACCATTGCGTACATCAAACTTTCGATAGCTGAGACGTAAGGGGCTTTAGTCATACTCTCTTTCTCTTATTCTGACTAAGGAGATTGATTATTCGATAGGCGAAAATGGCTGACCAATGGTGTGCTCACTGGTTTGACGTTGCCCATGTTGAATATTTGTAAAATACGGTTGATGTACTCCGTCTGAGATAACTATAAGAGATCTCTCTTCTTATCTCTCGTGATTTGCATTCCAAGGATCTTCTTTGTTGGACCTAAGTCCTTCATGTCAAACCCCTTTGACAACTGCTGCTTTAAACTCCTGACATTCTTCATATCTACACCTGTAACCAACATATCATCAACATATAACAGTAGGATAATATAACTGGATCGATATCTTTTAAAGTAGCAACAGTGGTCGGCGTTGCACTTCTGAAAACCTTCCTTATGCATAAAACCGTCAAACTTTCTGTACTACTGTTTTGGGGCTTGTTTCAGGCCATACAAGTTCTTCTTGAGTCTGCACATCAGGTTCTTTTCTTTTGAGAAACCTTCTGGCTGGTGCATGTATACCTCATCTTCTAGATCTCCGTGAATAAGCGTCGTCTTCACGTCCAACTGCTTGAGATGAAGATCTTCAATTGCTATAATACTCATCACCGTCCTGATAGTATTTAGCTTCATCACGGGAGTAAAAATATCGGTATAGTCAATTCCTTTTTTCTGCTGGAATTCTTTGACAACTAGCTGAACTTTATATCTTCTGGAACCGTTCTGCTCCTCTTTCACCCGGTACACCCATTTGTTGTGGAGGATCTTCTTACCCGTGGGCAACTCAGTTAGTTCTCACGTCTGGTTTGAGATGAGAGATTTTATCTCATCTTTCATTGCAAGCTTTCACTTACTCGCATCTCCACCATGATAAGCTTCATCATAGCTTTCATGCTCCCCTCCATCTGTCAGCAACAGATAGTTCATGTATCTCCTGTTGGGCACAAGAGGCCGTGAAGATCTTCTCAATATTAAAGCTGGTGCGTCGGGCTCCTGCGCACCATTCTGTCCAACAGACTCTTCTGGCTGAGGACCTTCTGCATTAAGTTTTTCCGAGAGGTTAATCGGGACATTATCTGCATCTACAAATATTGACTCCCTCTCTGAGT
This sequence comes from Asparagus kiusianus, assembly GCA_022839385.1. NCBI lineage: Eukaryota > Viridiplantae > Streptophyta > Magnoliopsida > Asparagales > Asparagaceae > Asparagus > Asparagus kiusianus. The sequence goes on from BQKN01000315.1 coordinate 194,535, forward strand.
CATCTGTCTTGTGCATGTCCTTGTACATCACATTCTCGTTGAATATCACATCTCTGCTACGGATCACTTTCTTGTTTTCGTTATCCCAAATGCGGTAGCCGAACTCATCTTCATCATAGCCGATGAAAGTGTATTTTTTTGATTTGGGATCAAGCTTATTCCTACCTTGATCACTAATATGCACGTAGGCTACACAATCAAAAACTTTGAGATGTGAGAGTTTTTCCTCATTTTCGTACCATACCTCTTCTGGTATTCTATGCTCTAACGGAACCGATGGACCTCGGTTGATCAAGTAAGCTGCTGTGTTGTCCGTTTCTGTCCAGAACTGCTTCGGTAGGCCTGACTGTATCCGAATGCTTCTGGCTCTCTCTGTCAACGTTTGGTTCATCCGCTTAGCTACACCATTTTGTTGAGACGTGTCGGGCACGGTTCTCTTCATTCTGATCCCGTGCTTATAGCAGAACTTCTTGAATCCAGTATCTTTATACTTATTCTCAGACTGGTCTCATTCTCGACCATGGCTTTCCATCTCCTGAAAACCTCAAATACTTATGATTTATGCTTCAGAAAGTAGACCTACATTTTTCGAGAGTGATCATCGATAAAAGTCACGAAATAGTGTTTACCATCAATGGACGTTGTGGTGGTTGGTCCCCAAACATCTGATTGAACAAGCTCTAGCTTCTATTTCCTGGGGGTATTGCTACTTGTCTGAAAGCTGACTCTCTTCTGTTTCTCAAGTATGCATTCTTCACACATATCTAAATCAACTGATTCTAGATCTGAGAGTTTTTCCTTTGTGTGCATGATCTTCATCTCTTTCTCACTCATATGATCGAGTCTCTGGTATCACGGCTTTGAAGTCTCATTGTCTGTTGTAATTGAGATCAAACAACGTACACTTGCTGTCATATACAGGGTACCAGTCTTCTTACCTCGGGCAATCGTCATTGCGCCCTTTGAGATCTTCTAATCATCTTCATAGAAGGTCGTAGTGTATCATCCACCAGCCAACTGGCCTACGGATGTTAAGTTTTTTCTCAGGTCGGGAATGTGTCTGACATCCTTCAGCTCTCATACTGACCCGTTCAACTTAATTTTTACTACACATTTACCCACAATAGCACACGGTTGATCATCACCAAGGTATACGTATCCAAGATTTCTGGGGACATATTTCTCGAAGAATTCTTTTTGAGAAATAGCATGGAACGACGCTCCTGAATCTAACACCCAAGATTCTTCATTGCTCTCCAAAGAGCATATCAATGTGTCGTCTCCTCCTGAGGTGGAACTGACATTCACCTTTGCCTTCGCCTCCTCCTTCTGTGCACTCTTGCACTGATTCTTGTAATGCCCGGTCTTTCCATAATTCTAACACTCGATAGTCTTCGAGCTGTTGTTTGGATTCCTTGACTTGGACCTCCTGTCATTTGATCTACCTTTGTAGTTTGATTTGCCTCGTCAGTTCCCTTTGGTTGAATTTCTACCTCATGATTTTGTATGTAATACTGAAAATTTGTTGTAGTTTCACCCGATTCTCTCCGTCGGATCTCCTTACTGAGAACCAGATCACGAACATTGTCGAACTTTAACTTGTTGCTTCCCGACGAGCTACTCACAGCTGTGACTGTAACGTTCTAACTCTCTGGTAGGAAGGACAAAAGTATCAACGCCTGAATTTCCTCATCAAACTCAATTTCATCTGAATTCAAGTGGGTTGTGATCGTGTTGAGTTCATTGAGGTGTTGTACTATTGACGCACCTTCCGTCATTCTCAGATTGAATAACCGTCGTATCAAATGAACTTTGTTCGTGGCTGATGGCTTCTCATACATATTTGAGAGTGCTACCATAAGACCCGTCGTGGTCTTCTCCTTTGCTATGTTAAACGTAACATTATAGGTCAATGTCAATCTGATAACACCGAGGGCTTGTCTGTCTAGAAGGATCCACTCATCTTCCTTCATCGACTCCGGCTTCTTCCCCGATAGTGGTTGATATAGATTTTTCTGATACAGATAATCCTCTATTTGTATTTTTTAAAATCTAAAATCTGTTCCATCAAACTTCTCAAGTCTCATTTTCCCTTCATCTGCGACCATGGCTCCCACTTGAATCTGACTTCCTCTAGATCGTTTCATGCTCTGATACCAGTTGAGAAATTTACACCGAAACCCCTAAGACAACAAAAACACAGTATAGAAAAAAATACACCAAGATTTAACGAGGTTCGGTAACTGTCTACGTCCTCGGAAGCCACACAGTAAATTTCTTATTAATCAACAAGAAATTATAATAAAAGATCTCTTAATAAATACTAATTTATTACTGTAGATACAGTAACAAATTCCCTTCATAAATGCCCCCTCTTAATTCTCTCTTCAAATCCCTTCACAATCACGTGAGCACGGGAGAAGAGAGAGAGAGATTGCGGGAGAGGAGAGAGGGTGAGCCGCCGTCGAGAATCGCAAGGAGAGGGAGGGGGAAAAGTCATCGGGGCTAGGGCACATGGTTTCCCTTTTATAGGGAAACCCTAGGACAGCTAGCGACAGACTGTCGTTGCCTGTCAACGATCTCGCCTGCACGTGTCCGCCTGAAGTCGATCTCGCCTACAGCTGCGAAGAACTCGCCTGCATAAGAAATCGAAGCTCGCCTGCAAAGGGGGGAACTCGAGCTCGCCTGCAAAGGGGGGAACTTGAGCTCGCCTGCAACGCCAACTTCGCCTGATAGATGACTCGAGCTCGCCGATTGGAGCTCGCCTTCGCTGCAATGTCGAGCTCGTCAAAGCTTCAACCTCGCCTGAAGCTCCTTGTCGTCGACTCATTCTCGCCTGCAGGTTTGGTCGACACTCAAACTAACACTCATTTGGTTAGTGGTTGATGCTTTCATTCGTACACTAGACAATATGCTTTTGTTTTTTTTTAATGATGACCACCGGTAGCTGTAGTTTCTTAAGATGGCAGCATAAATTCCCTGCTACTACAAACTATCTATGCAACTTGGACTTCTTGCTTAAATATCTTTTTTTGGTGCAGTTGATGGATATTAATGAAAGTCCTGTTTACCTTATTCTGAATCCATCAATTAACCATGCCCAGAAGGATCTACCTGTGACCATCTATGAAAGCGGTATGTGAGCTTGCCTTTAGCTAGAATATGTATTACACTAATTTAATTTCTTTCTCACAGTTACTGATTACATATTTGATTAAATTAAGTGTGAGCTTAACTGAAAGGCTTGCAACGTATGATTATCTTGCAGTTAAATATTAAGCTGATGGGCTTTAAACATACGTCACAGCATGAGAATGTCAAACTAATCTTTATGCTTTTTTGGATGAATTGTTGATGGAATGATTTAATGTTTGAAGACTTGCCTTCAGTAGGACAAATGATGTGATGATAGTAACGAGCAATGTTGTACTGGATGACAAGAAAACCTGAAGGAACATGGGTGTTATCAAGTAATGTCTTACTTATCCGAGAAAGAGTCATTTGTTTAGAAACCATCATCTTCCTATGTTGAGTCATACCTACCTGGGGAACTCTCAACCTTTTATCTTTGTGCAAACTTAATTTACATATTTGCCCTAAAAAAAATTCAAACTTCATATAATTGAAAAATGTCTTGACAACAGTGCAACACCTAATTAAAAATGATATATTCTAACTTAATAATCAAAACTTGTAGTGTTCTTTGATTACTCCTGCTCCAGAATTCCCTAAGATCAAGAATATTAAGAAATAAGAAATAGTAGGAGGAAAGGTTGTAGATTTGCTGTACAAATTGCATTCATTACTAACCAGTGATTACAATTTTTTACATGACTAGGGCCAACTTGGTATTGCTGGAGCTTATAATAAGTTGCTTATAAAAGCTTCTTATAGAAGCAACTTATATAAGCTACTGAAAATAGTTTGGTAATCAAATGTTAAAAAATTATAGGGTTACTAATCCAACCTATTTCATTTCAGAATAGAAGGGAGAAATATCATCCACAACAAGAAATTATAGGGTCAGTAAAACATCCCATATAAGCTAGTTATATAACTATGAAGCTATTTATACTTTATAGTTGCAAAAATCTTCTTCTGTTGCAAAAATTGTTGCCCTAACTGTTTTCTTCTAGACGACTGGGCAGAAACCAAGACCAAGACTCCAACCTTGATTAATGTCAGTTAAATAAGTTATTAGTTCTCTCTAAATTGCTTAATTCAGAAGATACCTGATTATGTAGATCCATATGCCTAAGGAGCTGCAAGAGTACACCTCTTTATTGTTTCTGCCTATGCTCTAGAAGCTGACTGAAGTTGATAATTTCTTACTCGAGAAAGTTCTATCTCTGAACTATTGACAATCAGATCGCAAGAACTATTGATTAGGTCCTACACCCTTTGTCTCCATAACTTCAAATTTTCAATAAACACTAGACAAATTCCATATTCATGAACTAATTAGGTGAACCAGTTCGTGAAGTTTTTTTGTTCTTTTCATGAGAAAGCAGTCACCACTACTTCGGTAGACAATGCACCTATCAGAAATAGCTATACTCAATTAGCTTGTAATCACTATGCAAATTGGACTGTCAATTTTGTCCATCTTTAGCTTTAAATGAGAGAAGATTTCTTTATACTTAATTGTAGCACATGTTAATAGTTATACTCTCTGCTTATTTTTCTTATTTATGTTCTGAAATCTGTTTTTTATTGACATTTGGCCTTTTGTATCTGTGGAAATGTTGCTGGTACTTAAAGAACTACATGTCATTGATGGGATTCCTCAGCTTATATTTGTAAGGTCAAATTACACAATTGAGGTTGGTCTTCTTCCTGAGTCATGTTATGTTATAAGCTAATCTTTGTACCATGTATATATATTAAAATGTATGCTTCCTTTCATTAAGACTGTAGAGGCTGAGCGGATTTCCGTTGATCATGTCGCACATCTTAAGCCATCTGATGGGGGCTCAGCTGCAACTCAATGTGAGATACCTTTCTTAGCCTCACTGGTTGTATATATTTGTGTAGTTAGGAGTTTAATTTCCATTGTATTTATAAATAATAATCATTGCATGAATTGAATTGAGAACACTGACGGACATGGGTTCGTTGAGCAGTGGCTGCACATCTTACTGGTATACATAGTGCTATAAAAATGCTGAACAGCAGGATCCGTGTCCTCCACCAATATCTTCTTGGCATGCAAAGAGGTAAAAATGCACATACCTCTTGGGCTGGGTGCCTTAATCATTCCCCCATTCGTTCTTTTAAATTTTATATTTATTATTCGTCACATATTGTTACTTAGTGCCTTCAATTAGGCATCTGATCAGTGTGTTATTTCCAAAAGCTTTTTGGCTTGCGCTAACAAGGTTGATGTGCTTTTATTGAACATGTAGGTGATATTCCCCTTGATCATTCATTACTGAGACAAGTTTCAAGTCTTTTAAGAAGGTTGCCAGCCATGGAATCAGAGAAATTTCAGGATGATTTTTTGATGGTAAGTCTCCTCGCAAACTGCAGTTATATTTACATTCATGCAAATCTATGGTTAATTGTATGAGTAATGAGTATACAATGTTCTTTGCTAGATGATGTTGTGCTGTAAAATGACGGTCCAATTATGATTTTAACTTGCGTTTCTGGTTGAAGTAGGGTGGTTTGAGATACTGGCCTTATATTTTGTTATTCATGAAACCTTGAATCACCACAATTTCTTTTTTCTTCTTTCAGGAATACAATGACACACTGCTCATGACCTACCTAGCGATGTTCACAAATTGTTCAAGGTATACCTACTTTTTATTTAACATATGTTTGAGAAGGGTAGATACTACAAACTACAACATTGGTGCTTGTGAGAGAATATAGGAGCCACCTTCCCTCTCTCATTTTATTCACTTAAACATATCTATCATTTAGCATAATCAATATGATTGAAAGGAAAAATACGTTGATATAGGGTATAACAGGAGATTGGACATCTCCCTCCACATCCATTGACCCCTTTGCTTGCAGCAGCGAATTAGACTATTATTCCAGTGTTACTGGCATCAAAGCACATATGATGTTATTCAGATTTCAGCATCAGCTGAATATATGATAAACTAATTTCTAGTTTATGGTCTGTTTGCATACGACCCACATCGGTTATATGGGTAACTTGATGTGGGTTTATAAGGTATTTGGATTTCCCCCCTCTACAAGCTAGCTTTTAGAGGCAAGTTCTCTTTGGGTCCTTACACTGTCTCTACTAAATTTGCGACTGTGGCATAAGTAAAAAAAAAAGGCAGACAGTTGTAGATTCATACGCTTCCTTTTTCTAATTTCAGTTGTAATGAAGAATTTACTGATATGAATTGCCATGATTGTTCCTCTCCAAAAAATTTTGTACTTCTTTTCAGCACCATGAATGAAATGGTGGACAAGTTCAACACCATCTACGACAGACATACTAGAAGAGGAGGTCGATCTGCCTTCATTTAGCCAGGCATTGCTGTTTTTGTGATTCATGCCAGAAGACCCCTTTAGTTACTTGGTTACAGAGCTTTTTGCAACTAATATCATCCCAGCTGCAAAAATTTTGTTTAACATGGATATGATTCGACTCTGAAGTCTATATATATCACTGCTAAGATTGTATGTAATTCATCTACTGGTACTTGAAAGAATATTGTTTGCTCACCTGAGAGTAACGGGAAACCAAGACGAGTGGTAATACCACGCTACTTCTTGTTGGTTTGGGGGTGTATCGGTCTTGCTTAGTTTTTGTGTATTCAGAGTACATAATGTTATATGTGAATGGTGGTCTTAAATCGGGCGGCAAAGTACTACAGTATGTTGATCCTACAAGAGGCAATTTAAGGTTAGTGAGATCGACCCTAAAGATCTAAATTCAATGGAGATCACGGTATCTTTTGACAGTCTATATTCAGCAGTTGGTATCGGAATCGGATACTGATATTGGAGAGATTTAAGGTCGATGATTCTCTTCTAAACACATAAATTTCATTTAATATTTATTTTTTATGAAAGCAACGTTAGGCATCTTTAAATATGTTTAGATAATTTGTATAAATCATGTTTCTTAAGAGAAAAGCATACCTTGTAAGCAAAGAGGTAAATAAACTAGATAAGAAAATAGAACTCAAAGATTTATATCCGTATCTGATAAGAAATTATTTGTTTGTTTAGCATATATGCTTTAGTTTTACTAGTATTAGTCCCGTGCTAAGCATGCCCTAGTGTTTTGTTTTGCACATCTAGTTGGGATTCGTCTGGTAACGTTAATTTTGTTGTATTTTTTATTCTATCAAGTTTGAAACAACTAAATAATAAGATACAACAAACACCAAATGGTATAATCATAGTTGACAATTGACAAAATTTTACTCTATCAAGTTTGAAACAATCAAATAATAGGACAACCTCAACCAAAATTTACTGTAGATTGAGTAGTTCTATTAAGTTTTAAAATTTATTGTTTCACTAATAGTGTTGTGGTGGTTGAGAATTTTACTGCACATCAAGAACAATGTTTTAAGGTTCAAATTTCTGCTATTTCATGAGCAAATGTTTTGATGGTTCATAATTTTACTTAGCATGGATAGTGTTTTACAATAACATGAAACAGTAGGGGGGGTGCATTCGGTCCGGATACGTTTGGTTGTTGTTGGTAAAGTTGTGTATTTATAACACAAACTTGGAAAGTTGTTGTCCACCTCATCAATTTTATTTTATAATTTTCTTTGTTTGTTTTTGATTTCATTGGAATCATAAATTGCTTGTTTGGTTTGTAAATGTAACTTTAATTGTTTGTTTGGAAAGTGTAAAAAGTGGTCCCTACTCAAATGATCATATTGGTTGGAATTATTTTTTATTATTTTTTCCTGACTTCAATATCAGCTTTCTCCTAAAATCATGTCTTTTTTTTATGAAATCACTTTACAAGTCACATCAGCATATAAAACCACTTTACACTATTTTCACAACTACAAACAAACAATTGAAAGTGATGAAAGCTGACATTGGGACCCACTTTTTTACACTTTCCATCATTTTACATGGTAAAAACATACAACCAAGCAGCCCCTAAAGATTCACACATCGCTTCATCTCGGTACGTACGAAGCATTAAAAAACAAACAGGGCACAGGTCAAGCTCAGTCGGATCCGACCCGACCCGACCCGTTCGCGCTCGAAGTTCCGATCCTGGGTTTCCGCGGCGTTCTCCGGCTCCACGCGCTGTTGAGGTGTGGAAGACTCACAGCCTCCTCCTCTTCCCTCCCTCCGTAGGTTTTTTTTTTTTTTTTCAACACAAAAAAAGTTACGCCCAAAACCCTAAACCCTTATTCATCCCCGCATCGAAACCTCGTCTCCTCTCTAATCTAATCGATCTCTCAGTCGCAAGCAATGATCAAGGTACGCCCTAGGGTTCCCTTCTAATTTCCTCTTGTATTTTTGAAATTCGTAAACTTTTGCTCATTGTCCATCTCCAATCCATTTATTGCAGCGATTGATTTTTTTGTTCTGTGTTATTTCGATGAATCGAGCTTAGTGAGAATCTGCAATCAGTCAAAAAATTAGATCTTGAGCCCTTCCTGCGATGAGATGAAACTTTATTCGAGCGAAGCAAATGGGAATCTGATAGGAGAACGTAAGAGGGGGTTGGAATATGCTCTCTTTGTCTACTGTCCGCAGAGTTTGTGCTGCCGTTGATGCTGTTTCCGCAACCGTTATTGCTGCCGGCTTATCGAAATCACGAACCAAAACTGACCTCTCCGCCACCGCCGCCGCCAGCTGTTCCATCCAAGACCCCAATACTTTACCCACCATTGCTTCATGCAAAGCTGCCCTTTTGAAGAAGGAGACAAAAACCATGCCAGAGGAGAGCACAATACCTGTCAGTGAACCTGCTCTCTTCAAGATTAAGAAGGAGAGGGACCCAGAAAAGCTATTCCATTTGTTCAAATCGAATGCCCACAATCGCCTTGTCGTCGAAAACCGGTTTGCCTTTGAAGATACTGTGTCAAGATTGGCCGGAGCTTCTCGCTTTGATCTCATAGAGCAGCTTCTAGAACACCAGAAGGCACTTCCTCAAGGCCGCCGCGAAGGGTTCGTCGTTCGGATTATAATGCTCTATGGAAGGGCTAGAATGCCCGATCAAGCCCGTAAGACGTTCGATGAAATGCACCTCTTCGGATGTCAACGAACTGTCAAATCGCTTAATGCTACACTCAAGGTCTTGTATGATAACCGGAGGTTTGATAATATTCAAGAGGTTATTGAGGAGACACGGGCTAAGTTTGGGATTGAATTCGATGATATTTCGTTTAATATAATTATCAAGGTTTTATGTGAGATGGGTCATTTAGATGATGCTTACTTGACCATGGTGAATATGGAGAAGTGTGGGATCAAACCCGACGTTGTTACGTATACCACTATCATGTCTGCATGTTATAAGCTTGGTCGACGAGAGATTGGTGATGGGTTGTGGAATCTGATGGTGCTCCGAGGATGCTCACCAAATTTAGCCACTTATAATGTTAGGATACAGTACCTCATTAGCAGACAGAAGGCTTGGCAAGCCAATAGTTTGATTCGCAAGATGGGTTTTGTTGGCATAAAGCCGGATGAGTTGACTTATAATCTAATCATCAAAGGTTTTTGTATGATTTGCGAGCTTGAAATGGCTAAAAGGATCTTTATGTCTATGCATGGGAGGGGATGCAAACCAAACAGTAAGATCTACCAAACTATGGTGCATTATCTTTGTAAAGGTGGGGAGTTTGATATGGCATTTAGGCTGTGCAAGGATAGCATGGAGAGGAATTGGTTCCCTAGTGTTGACACCATTGATAGACTACTGAAAGGCCTTATGTCGATCTCGAAGGACCGCAATGCTAGGGAAATCATGAAGTTGGTTAGTGAAAGAAAACCTCCTTATTTGAAGGATGAGTTGGAGGCCTTTGGAGGCATATTTTCTCGGAGCAAGACACAGGAGAAATAATGATTTTGGAATTTTATGTTTTTGAATGTTGTGTTTTCTGATGGAGATGCCATTATTTTTATTCACATTCTTTATTGTTTCATCTACAACTAGACACGATATTTATGTAGATGTAGCAGAGGCTTCTGATGTTCTTCTTCAGACTGAATTGGTCATCATAGAGGTAGAAGGGCCAGAAGAGCGTAGAACAGTTGTTCCCTGGTAAGTTACATAGAGAACTTTTTATGTCCATTTATCATATGAAATTCATTGTACTGACAAAGATTTTTGAATGCCTTGAATAAAAACTCTGAATTCTTTTTCATACTTGCTCCTTAACATACTTTGTTATCATATTCCTTTATATATATACTTATTAAGAATCAAGGTTATCAATAGTTTCTTGAAGTGTTTCACAAGCTCACAATATTTAGAGTCTCATGATAATCAACTTATATGTTATTTAAAGTGATTGCATTCTAGTTCACATCAATGTTGTTCTCTTTCAAGTTGTTAACACAAAGCTAAAAGTTTTGCAATGCCTTTGCAATCTTTAGTTGTCCCGATGCAACCATTATACTAGAGTTCCTTCCAAAAAAGCTCATGTTGAACTTTAACTATTACCTACATTTTGGAAAAATCCTGAGTCCACCATCAAGCAAACAAGTGTCTGTAAATATTTAATCTTTAGCACTCATGGTGTACAAGCCCTGGGATATTGGATTTTGTGGTTCTCTGTTTGAATAATTCATATAACCACGTCAGCTTGATGATTAATCTGTGGGCACTTGTGGAGGCTCACTCCTTGCTTTCATGAATGTAAATTTTGAAACCCCAAAAAAAAAAATTTACCTATTGTCCAACTGGCTTTCAAGATTTTTGACGCTACCACCTATTGCACATAATTTCCCTGGCCAAGAATTTGGTCCAACCAGAGAAAGTTGATGTCAAGTTGACATCAATTCTGGAAGTTTCTAAATTCAGTTATTTTTCAAAGCCACTCCTTGGTAACTAAACACTGTTTATGGCATCTTTACAGATGTCAGGAAAAGGAAATAATTGAGTGCAGAAATTGCTCACCCTCGTTGATGAATGAAGTTGACCTATCATCTTACTCATCATTTTCTTTCTCCTGTATACCTAGATTATGAATTTGAGCCAAATTTTGTTTTATTTGCATGTCAACCCAAGGGATTTACCACCTCAGTTTAGTGGAAATCGCCATCATCTTGCTCTGTGGTGTTTCCTATCTAAATATGGTTGGTTTTGGTTACATTCTACTTCTCCATAAAAATAGATCGACTAAATTTTACAATACAATCTAGATGTGACCTTCATGCCATGTCCTGAATTAGAAGTCAAAACTCCTCACCAAGTTAAACTTAATCTGAAGTAGGTTTTCCATCAACCTTGAAGGCCACTGGACTTTCAGGAAAATCAACCAGATTGCAGTTTAATGTTGTATAACCTCCAAAGTTTGCCTGGAATACAATCTGACCTACATGGAGGAAGTCGATAAGTTTTGCTTAACAGGTTGCATCATCTGAGATAACAAATATACCTTGGGCCAGATGGAGCGTCTTTAACTCCGTTATAAAATTGGATCATATGAGAGGCAAATAAACCATGAGCCAGATGGAAGCTCCTTCCCTCTGTCATTATTAATGTGAGACAGCATACTGTGATTGGCATACTGATGCAGGACAAATTAGTTCCTAACAAGTCTATCTACATCAATCTGTATCAGATGCAATTTTCGAATTTGTTCTGTGTCACATACATATACATTAAGTTCTTAAGAACTTGCTGAGATACAAATAAACCATGAGCCTTATAGAAGCACCTTCCCTGTGCTATTTCTAACTTTGCCATACATGTAAATTAAGCCGTTTAAAATTTTCATTTCAAACACTGGATCCAATCACTATGAATAAGCCATTTGAACACTGGACCCAACTATTTGAAATTAGATGTATTCTTTATATATGATAACTAATTACAAAAGATCAATGTTGAAAGCCAAAAACATGAAAGTAATATAAGATTTCCTGCCAGTGAAACTATAATTGACTCAGTGGTGGTGTTGATGTTTGCCAACTAGGTGCAGTGCCATGTAGATGAAATGTTTAAGTAGTATCAATTAAGCTGTAGGAGGTTTGACTTTTTTTGTTTTTGCTTTTTCTAAAGTCTTCACACAAATACCTTAAACTGTCACATATTTTACAAGTTAACTCCTCATATGGAGTTTTTTTTTGGAGTCAAACACTTAACCTAATTTACCAGAGATAAATGCATTGAAGTTTCTCCCTTTCTTCATTACTACTCCCCCAAACCCAAAAAAAGGTAAAATCCTCATATTGTTTTCTTTCATTTGCGAGAAGAAAAAAAAAGTGGACGAATGGAGGAGAGATGGTGCTGCTAGTGGACGAGGAAGAGGAAATGAGTTGATTTCCTTACAATTAGATTTTTTTTTAATTATGAAAATCTTAGAATCAAGATGCTAGAGGGAAGCAAACATAGAAAGGTAAAAAGGAGGATGAGTTAATTATAATAATGGTGAGTTACAAAGAAGGAAATGAAGTCTGTTCATTTTTATTAAGGTTGAGATCAGTGAAATTGGAAATAAGAAAGGAGGAGTGTGATGACAATGGAGAAGTTAGTGGAGGCAGGGGAGGAAACATCTTTGGTTTTATTATAATTAGGCCTAGCAAAAATGGGGATGATCACGTTGAAGGAAACAGAAGAATATAGAAAGGTGAAGAGGAGAAGATGATTATTGTGAGCAAGTAGACGATGGGAAATTTAGAAAAACAGAAATTGGAGGAAGAAGAGGATAATAAAGAGCCTTTAACTTGAAAAGAACAGTGAACATGTTCAAGATAGTAAATTGTTAATAGTTTTTCAAGGTATTTATCAGTAGATAACTTCCATGTCAGGTACTTATCTACTAGAAGTGAAGTTTAGATTACCTGTAAGCAATTTTGTTTTTCATAAGATGACTAGGAATTTGTTCATAACCTCTTCCATTTCTTATATTACTTCAAAATCATACAACTACCTATTTCTTTTTCAATGGATCAGGTTGACCGTAGGAATTTCTTTTATGTTCGATCATAACAATGATACTACATTATGTCAATTGCTTGGGTTATAAGTTTGTGTTGCATATGCTTTCTGTTAAATATGTCTTCTTACAGGGAATAATTTGAGTTTAAAGGTTCAGTTTACCTCCTCAAATTAGGCATGTTTATTCACACCTTATTTGAAAAATATAACTTAAAGAGTGTGCATCTTGTTGGCTCTTACGAAAGAGAAGGCATGCGTGGTCAGTAAGGTTCCCTTGGCATACTATCTTTAAGTTCTAAACAGTCTTGCCTGAAATTTTGACTTTCTATGGGAGAAACCAAATTCAAGTCAACCATTTCAAGTGTATAGATATGCCTGGTGGCGTAATATGCATGTTATATGCTGTGTATATATCATATCCTGGATTTTCTAACTCCAAGTAAAAACTTGCCATGGTTACAATTACAATTAGTTATGCAAAAGAAGGATACCTTATAGCTATTAGATATATAAAACGTATTGATATTTCGTAATATGCATGTTATGTGCTGTGTATATATACAGGGGAGGTATCATATCCTGGATTTTCTAACTGTATGTATTAACTTGCCATGGTTACAATTACAATTAGTTATGCAAAAGAAGGATACCTTACTGCTATTAGATATATAGAACTTATTGATCTTTCGTATTCACTGTTTAACACTTGTGATTTATCCTCACTGTTTGTTCCTTTAACAGGCCAGTTGAAGGAGAAGGCTGTGGGAAAGCTCAAAATTAGTACCTGCTCACAGGAACCATTTTACATTTTTGAGGTTTATAACTCATCACACTCAAATATTGCGTTGTAACCTGATGTACCTTTTTGGTTGATTCTCGCAGTCAAGAAGTTGTCATTGTATACAACGCTTTCTTTTTCCATTTGTTTCCGCTCCTGCAACTAGTTTTGCTTCTCTGAGCAGGAGTCATCATAGATAAAGAAATGTTTCAAAATTCTCAGTGTTTATCCTGTTATGTGAATGTGCAATGAAATAATTCGCAGGATGCCTTGTTCCCCAGTGTTTACGATGCAAAGAATATGGATGATAAGTTGATAACTGCAGAATCTCAACGCATTCAGTAGGTTTGTGGATTCTGGAGGTTGTCTAAAGCAGAGAATGTTATTCAGAATAAATGTGAAGCTTGAATTTACTTTTGCCTATAGTATCAAAGTTAATATATATGCTTGCTATCAAGCACAAACGGGGTACTTGGTAGTGAGGTAGCAAATTCTCATCCACTCTTGTCAGTTATTCAATCCATGTGTACTCATGTGAATGTGATTTTTCTTTTTAAGTGGGCGAATGAGAATGCACCTTACTGCTAAGCATAAAGTTTGGTGCTTGGTATCAAGTATATCCATATTTGTAGTCTGGATTTGAAGAGACCGTCAATTTGTAGTCTTTTTTGTCGTAGCGTTGCAAAGATCATTATCTTGTAATCTTCGTCTTGGCTCCTTGAAATGTGAGAGTCGTCAGATTGTAACTCCCGATGTTGATTGTGAAGGTTGTTGATTAGAGCTTTCATCAGTTGTCGTGAAGGTCGTTAGATTGTAACCTTTAGCGATCTATGTGAAAGTCTTCAAATTATAGCCTTCTGGAAGTTGTCAGATTGTAATTTTCATTATAGGTGTTTGATGGGGAATCAGCTATCTATTGTGATTTTTAGACAGCCTACAGTAGCACATTCTCATCCGCTCTTTTCAATTATTCAATTCATGTGTACTCATGTGAATGTGGTTTTTCTTTGTAAGTGGGCGAATGAGAATGCATATTACTGCTAAGCATAAAGTTTGGTGGTTGGTATCAAGCATATCCATATTCCTTCTATACATAAAATGGATATGCTTAGTATCAAGCACAAACTTAGTGCTAGATGGTGATATATCACATTTTCTTCCATTCCTTCTAATTATTCAACCCATGTTCATCAACGTGAATGTGATCCCCCCATTAAGCGTCAGATGTTCGGCAAACACAAAGCCGGATCATATTAACATTGGAGAAAAATCACATAAAATGAAAGATATTAACCACACCGGAACCAAGCTATAGCACAAAAACTTAGAAAGTGAAGAGGATTTGAAGCAATGTGGCTCCTACAAGCACCATTCATTTCCAGCGCAAGAGATAAAGACCCCCCCAGCTCTCAAAAAAACCTCCTCCTCTCCCCTCCCCTGTTCACTCTCCCCTCCACCTCCAAAAATCTTCAAATACTCAACAGTCTCCAAAGATTTATGAATGGCATTAAGAGTCCACTTCCCAACCTTGCCTCTCTCCTTCTCCTCCTCCTCTCGCTTCAGTTCCAACCTCTCAAAATTCCCAAGGCTCCAAACCAAAACTCCCACCCCGAGAAAACCCGACAGAGCTTTTCGTCCAGGATTTGGTTTGCCGGTGAAGAAGATATCAGCGTCTCTCCCTCCGCTCGACCTCACCGAAGACAACATCAAACGAGCCCTTGATGATGCAAGGTCCGAGGCAAGTGCATCCCTCCGTAGCCTTCTTCATGTTAAGGTTGCGGACGATTCGAACCTCATTTTTTTTTCCTTTGTTTTTTATGCGTTTTCATGATGCAGTTCCCTCAGATATTCGACGCGTCAGTCGGCATGACAGGTATCCCTCGAGATGATATTCTCAAGATTTTCTGTGTGTTTATTTAGTTTCTTTATCGAATAGCCTTTGTGGAACAATTTTTCACTTCAGCCCCATTTCAATTTTTTTTATTTAAATCGACTTTTTTTTTTATTTATCAAAGCCGACCCGATTTTTTGATTAGTAACTTAATCATCTTCCTAAATAGTCGGGGTTGACAACTCGACTATTTAGGACATTAATTTTTAAAGTTTAAGACTTCTAATTAGGGTTTAACACCATCCTAAATAGTCGGGTTGGCAACGCCGACTGTTTAGGATGGTGATTAGGCTACTAATCAAAAAATCGGGTCGGTTTTGGTAAATAAAAAAAAATGATCGATTTAAATAAAAAAATTGAAATGGGACTGAAGTGAAAAATTATTCGCTGTTTGTGTCGCAGGGGAGGTTGATCTTGCAGAATTGGACGGGCCTTTCGTGAAGATCAGCTTGAAAGGCCGGTTCTGGCACAAGAGATCGACAGTTCTTGCCAGGATCAGCAACTATCTGAAGATCAGGATTCCTGTAAATTTTCCCACTCAATTCGTTTAAGCTACTGGTGTTGTATTCATTCTTGTGATGTACGTATTTGAGATGGCAATGACAATTCCTTTTTCTTTCTTTTTTTTTGGTAGGAAATTTTGGAGGTGGATGTTGAGGACGAGAAGCAGTTGGATGACAGCCCGGCAAATTTTTGAGGTTTGTGAGGGAATTCACTGCTACCGTTGAGATAACTAGAGGATGTTTGGGATTGTGCGGTGTGATTCTTATTGCGCTACGTTTGGGTACTTGTTAACTTTGTACTCAAATGAACTACAATTTTTTATATTTAAAAAAAAAATCACATTTGAGAGGATTAAAATCCTAGAACATTTTGGGATTTCTTAGGGCGCGCTTGGTTGCCTTTTTTAGAGGGGGAAATGAGTTGAAAGCCTGCCAAAAATGTCAGTTTTGGCAGGCTTTCTTATAAAAACGTCTCTAAGAAGAGGCGTTTTTGCAAGAAAGTCTGTCAAAACTGACACTTTTGACAGGCTTTCCCCTTCTCCCTTATGCGAACAAACGCCTCTTTAGCGAAAGGCTTGAGGTGCTTATCATATGTCCTCCAAAGATAGTTTATGGGGCTGTTGCCATAAAGAGAAAATACATCCGAGGGGTGAGACCTGAAACAATGGGAGTCTACACCAGATTTAAATCCTCTCTACTATAAAAATGTAATAGAGAGATCACTACTATATCACGCTGTTGATTTGTTTAATGGGTGGTTGTGATTTTTCTTTGATTGTAAATTATGAAAACAGAGCAATTCATGACGATACGATGAGTGCTAGATTTGAAATAAATCATAACACCCACAACACAAATCAACGGCAGTGATTAAAGTAGTGGTCTCTCCACTATCTTTTTTTTTTGTAGTGGAGAGGATCCAGATCCGTCTCCACTTTGTAAATAAACGCTGAAGTCGATATGATCAAGTCAATCTGGAGTAGGACATACACAAGGAAAGGCTGTAACAATGGAGTTGATGAAAGCCTCCTCATGATGAGTAATAGACCTTCTCTGGGTTTTAAAAGCAAGACCTGCTGCTGACTCCTCCGTCCAATTTATAAGGGGTTAATTGCACATAGACTCCTGTAGGTTGTTTTGAACTTACCACCATTGCTGTTTCAATTTTGGAGATAGATATCCTGGGTGAATTTTTTTACTTCTGCTCTTTAATCCTGGATGAAATTTTGACAGAAATTGCCCCTGGTGAAACATGTGAGTCTATCTGAAATAAAAGAGTGAGAAAAAAAAACATTCATTCAGTGGGTTTAATGAAACTTTAATGGTAGCAGTTCAGAACAACGTTACTATAAGGGCCCGTTTGGATTGATTTTTTGGAGCTATAAAAGTGGGGAAAGCTGCCAAAAATGTCAGCTTTTTGGCAGAGTCGATTTTGGGGGAAAGCTGCCAAAAAGCTGACATTTTTGCAGCTTTCCCCCTACTTTCTCCCTCCAAAAAACAGGAACCAAACGCCCCCTAAGGGGTTTATGTGCAACTAACCTAATAAGTAATTGCCCCTCTACTCCTAAGTTCGGATTTTGATTTGCTTCCCAAGCTAAATGAACGGATAAGAGCCCACTTTATAGTTGAGGGTCTTGACAATACGTTTACATGCTAATAAAATTGGAGAAATTAGACTGACAACGTAGTATCAAGCTAATTTTAACTTTAGTTCCTATTCTAAAAGACATTATATCTGAAGAAGAGCCAAGATTGGTTTATTGCAAAAAGACATTATAAAAAAGTAAACCAGGATTCCTGATTAATCTTAACTCTGAAGCTGCAACCTTTTCGGATGTTAAGGATGAAACACCTGTCCTTTTTTCCTCTCAAGATCTAGATAGGTTTATTGCAAATTTGTAATAGTTAAGAGTTGTGAAATGGGTATACATAGTAAAATCAATCTGATTTCTTTGTAGCTTGGATGGGTTGAGTGGCCTATGCTATGAATGATGAATCCCCATTTTATTGGACTAAAGACAGGCGTAATGGCTTATTTGGTTGCTCAAAAAGACAAAGAAACCACTTTACACCAAACCTATTTCTTATAAACTTTTCTTTTCTTTAGTTTGCTCCCCACTGGGCCTGTTTGGATTTGTAGGGGGTGAAGGGAAGTTAAGGAAAACTGAGAGAAGGGAAGGGAAGTGAAGGGAAGGGAGTTCCATTCCCCTTGGTTACACCCCAATTTGGGGGGTAACAAATTTTATACTAATAGGGGGTGAACCAAGGGGAACTAGGGTGAATTAACTTCACCTCCTAAGTGTTCCCAAACAAGGTGAATGAAGATGAATGGTTCCCCTAATTTCCCTTCACCCTCATTCCCCTCAATCCAAACAAGCCCTAAAAAAAAATAATTAGTGCATGTAGATCAATAGCATTAAATGTGCACCTAAATGATATCAAACGTTAAATTACTAGATTTCGGGTTTTGTATCTAGATCCAAAGATTGACATCCTTTAAGTGTACATGTGATGTCATGGACCGTCCATACCAAATAGTTTCTCTATATTAAAATCAAGAAAGATGAGATGACACACTCTTATTGATTGATTTGATTACATTTCTAGGAAACCCATTGAGTTTTTTATAGTGAAAACACTTGTTGAAGACCTATTTAGAAGGTTTCTTTGTTAGATCCCCCCATCCCTAGAAAATCATCAAATCAGTAAAAGGGGAAAAAATATTGAATACTTGGTAAAGATACTTTGTTAAATAATAGAAGATATAGTCCTTATAGGATACAGATTAAGACAATCCATGCATATAATGTATCAGTTTGGCAACTCTTGTCCTGATATAGAACTAGATTACACTGATTTAGTTCTGGATTGAAGGTAGAACAATCAAGAACTGGTTTGAGGCTAAAATTTAGTCTAACAAAATCAGTTTAAGTTTTTTTATAACTCAGTCTGGAATCAAACTCAACACCATGAGAGTCATATTGGAACCTTTTAACAGTCCAGATCAACTATGGTGTGTTTAAAAATCAATTTAAATTTATATCTAGTTTCTCGTTAAAGTAGGATTAATGTTGAACTTGTTTTCGTTTCACTAAATCAGTTTGATTCAATTGGCCAAACAGACGCATGTTTAGTAATAGGGTTCAATGATATTTCCTTTTTCCCCCCTTAGTAGTAACATGATTCCATGTTATTGCTACTGGTTTTTTTTTTTTTTTTTGGGGGGGGGGGATTATTTACATCCGGATATATTGTGGTATAGTTAATTACACGGGTGACCTTAAGGTTAGTGTATCTATGCGGGTAACCCGGAGGTTATTGACAAATATTACACATGTAGCCCAAATGAAAGTATTCTTCGAGTTAGCCATGTAATCTCGTTATTAATTTCAGGATTGTTCGTGTAGATAGAGAAATCTTAGGGTCACCCGTATAGTTACACCATGCCATAGGATATTGAGATGTAAATAATTCTTTTTTTCTTTAACAAGATGAAATGTTAATCAAGTTTGTGCCCCTTAAGATAGTAGATTGTAGTTGAGGGGCAATCAAAATAGAGTTCCTTGGGGATTATGTTGTTTGACAGTTTTTCATACTTTCTAGCGTACATGACACTTAACTATCATAAAGTTTTCTCACTTTGACAATTATATATACCATGAGTTGTTTTTTGTAGCAAATAAATATCTTAAGTTCTTTAAATTTAATATATTAGTACTATCGATCATGTGGATGTGAAAAATTTCACTTGAATGCTCCCTTATGACACTAACATTTGAATTTTATAATTAATCAACCAATACTACTTGTCAAATTTTCATTAAACATATTCCAATTCTATTTTAAAGTAAAATTAAGATAAATTTAAGATTAACTTTTTGGTAGATTTAATAGCAACTTTGACAAACATTAATAGTTAAAAAGCCTCTAAACTTAATTAGCACGTAAGTTTTATAGAGAAATATTCGGATAAACAAATTTCATGTGTGCATGATCAAGGGTACTAACGTGCCAGTTTTTAAACAAGTTATGCTAGTTATTTCACGATGTACAGGTATACAGTACCAAAACGGAGAAACTTTGTGGTAACCCGACAATTATCCACCAACTAACTTGCTTGACAACAAACTTTGAATCGGCGGCCAGCAGGCACAAATGCGATCCCCAAAATGAAAGAAAATTTTGACAGAGCAGAACCCCAGTGTGCCCATTCCGCGCTGTTCGTATTTTTGTTTTGGTTGGAACCGACCAGACATTTGGCTCAGTAGCTGCACATGACTCGTACCCTCCCCCCC
>BQKN01000315.1:215464-230077 GCA_022839385.1 Asparagus kiusianus
AAAAAAAATCAAAACAAACGGACCCAGAAAGGCATCGGAAGTTACAAGCTTTATGACCCCATAAAGTGCTTAATAACTTGATTTATAAATTTTTGTCACCTTCAACGTCGTTAATCTTTTTTGTACTATTCCGTTTTGTTGAAGTTACTAAATTTTCGTCTGATTTTGGCGCACTTGTTATCTCTGTCATACTCAAACTGTTATTAGGATCAAATTATAGTTGTCCTTCAGAATATTCATACCGTCCATTTCTTAAAAAAATGCGGTAGTACGTAAATTGAAAAATATCAAGTTCAACCGGGTTTATAACATTAAATATGCATAAAATGAATGTCAACATTGAATTTCAGGATTCGTGCATAGATCCAATGATTGACATCTTTTGATTAATGCACATTTATTGTCATGAAGCGTTCTCACTGAATACTTTTTTGATGGTAAATAATGCAGATGATGATAGAAATTTGAGATGAGTAAAAATATTTTCCTGGTATTTAAAGTATTGTAAGTCAATTTGTTCCAATTTAAAACGATAGGAGATCACTCTCTATACTAATTAAACCTTAGGTCCCATTTGATAAAGGGTTAAGGAAGAGTGATTAAGGAGAAGGATAAACATAGTTAACCTTTTTGGTGTTTGGGAATAACAAGGATTTTGACTATTTTCTTTATAATTAGAAGGGTTAATTTTTAATCATTCTAAATAGGAGTATTAGTAAACCCCTTGTTTTGAGGGGTTAACTCGTTTTAATTCCTCTAGAGAGGTTAGCTTAACTCTTCTATATTTTTTATGTTTGACAAATTATGGAGGGTTAACTTACCTTAACCATTGTATAGATTTTTTTGTGTTTGGCGGGTTAAAAAATGGTTAAGTCTCCTTAACCCCTTACTTAACCCTTTGCCAAACGATACCTTATGACCTCGTTTGGTAAAGGGTTAAGAAAGGGGTTAAGGAGAGTTAACCCCTTCTTAGTTTCTCAAGACACAAAATTTGCACACAGTATAAACTGAGTTAACCCCTCATAATTTGCCAAAAAAAGGGTTTACAAATATTTCTAGAGGGTTAAAACAAGTTAACCTCTCAAAGTGAGAGGTTTACAAATCCACATATTTAGATTAATTAAGAGTTACCCCCCGCGCTTATAAAGAAGATGATCATAATCTTTTTTGTTCCAAAAAAATGAAAAAAATTAAAATAAACTAACCTAACAGAATAAAAACTTTAACCATTCGAATTAACAAATAGACTAACCATGTTAACCCTTCTCCTTAATTTTGATAACTCTAGAAGAACGTTTGATATTATTGATGATGATAGTTACATATACTTATACTAACGGAAGGCTAAATATGAAAAGTCCCAGTAAAAAAGGAAAATAAAGGAGAAAAATGAGGAAATGATATCCTTATAATATGTGACTATATGCTATCTAATATAAAAGATATGCTACCAAGAGAATATATACTATTATATTTAACACCCTCGGCCAACCTCACATGGGTTGATAAAAGATAGTTTAAATAAGATGCGCCAAGTTCCATAGGTGTTTGTTGGCATAGCGTGAAGTGGTTGATTTGGAGCATATTGGCTGGGGTTGCAGGCGGCGAGGTGAAGGATTTCCGTGGAGGGCGTGGATAGAGGACGCAAGGTGGAGACTATCCGTTGAAGGAGTGGATAGAGGACGGAAGGTGGAGGCTATCCGTTGGAGGCGTGGACAGAGGACATAAGGTGGAGGGTGTCAATTGACGGCGGATAGAGACGTGAGGTGGAAGTTGTCTCTTAAGGGCGTGCACAGATGACGCAAGGTGTTATAGCTGCGTGTAGTTGGTGGCGGCAGCGTCATTGTGAGAGATGTCTCTCCAGTATTGTGATTGTCATCGTTGGTAGCAAAATAGACATGCAAAGATGATGGCAGTGCGGCGAGAGGTGGGTAGCAACGATTATAATGGATGGGTTTGTGTTTGTTGATGCTGATGTTATGGGGACATATGGAAGCGGAGGGCGTGTGCACGGCGGTAGATGCAGGTTGAGGCTACGCGACGATTGGTGATGCCGACGGTTCCCACTAGTATTCCACCGAACACCAAATAGCCATAATGGTCAGTGGGTGGCTGTTGTTTGTAGCAGGCGGAGGCTAGCGGTGGAAGTGCTCTCACGTGTTTCTAATGATGCTGGTGCTATTACGAATCGCGGGTGTTGCCGGCAGTGGCCAAGTTGTCAGGGTGGTTGTTTTTGCTTCTGTGGGGGTGTTTGTTGCAGGCGTTGGCCGTACGTAGGAGTTGGTTGAGTAGGTGGAGGATATTAGCTGCAGTTGTAGCTGAGATCGGGTGTAGATGGCTACGAGGGTGAAGATTGTTGGAAATTATGGTTAAATCCGGAATAAAACAGTGAATGATGATGTGCTGTAATTTTAAACTTTTTCAAGTTAACCGTTGTGCGTTTGTGAAACGCTGTGCTTAAAGTAATTTTTGGCCTACTCCGGTACAAGGATTCCAAAGCCAAACCGCTTCTAAGAATAACAGTACAGTACTCTGGTGTGCACCAACCCAGTACTGTCAAGATCTTCTTGATCTATAAGACCTTTCAGTCAAGGCAAAAGATCTCCTCGATCTCAGAACCTTTCGGTTCAAAACCTTTCGGTTTCAGGGTTCTTGCGGGCACAGTTTCTGCAGCAGCAGCACTACAACAGCAAAAAACATCAATCCGACGTTCATTTTCCAAGCTCGCGTGTGTATACCGACGTTCGTATTCCATGCTCGCGAAGGTGTGTTCATGAGCTGCCCAAGAGCGCTATTTATAGGTCTCTAAGGCCAGCTCAAGGGTTACTCGCAATTAATGTGACTGTTACAATTCTCAATGACAATTAAGATTGTAATATCAATACATTAAATTGTTCTAAATGCTGTTGTAACTGCTGCATGCAGTAACTCCTGAATACGAGATAATCAATGGACGTGTTGCTATGTAACGCGAGGTTCACGACTCAGCAAATCAGACGAACCTCATTTGACAAACGAACCTCGTCAAATAGGTAAACCTCATATGACAGACGAACATCGTCGAACGAGCGAACGATGTCAAACAGGCGAACCTCATATGACAGACGAACCTTGTCGAACGAGCGAACCTCGTCAAACAGGCGAACCTCGTATGACAGACGAACCTCGTCGAACGAGTGAATCTCATCAAACAGGCGAACCTCGTATGACAGATGAACCTCGTTGAACAAGCAAATCTCATCAAACAGGAGAACCTCGTATGACGAGCGAACCTCGTCTGATCTTATGAATCAGACGAACCTCGTCTGACTTCGAGAACACTAGGGTCACACCCTCGTGCGAATACATAGCTCGTCTGCATGCTCCGAAGCAGCCTGTGAAGTAACCTCTGTGGCGACCATAGTGGCGCCTAACAACGCCACTTAGAGCCTCAGCCCGATAAGCCCCGACTCCCAGCCCATTGGCCCACGACCCACAACCCACGACCCACAACCCACAGCCCATGAGAACTTATGAGGGATAAATTCAAATAAAACACTTCTCGGCTTGCCGTTGGCAAGCCTCGAACAAGGGACATTTTGAAATACCAAAACATAAACTTTCCACTATGCTACTAAGCATTTATGAAAAGTACTTGTAGTTAATATATATATATAGTTTGAAAACTCATTTTGGAAAGCAGTTTTGACCAAAAAATCCAACAAAGATCAGGAGAGCCACTGTTTGTGCGTGTCTGGAGGGAAGAGTTGTGGCGTACGTGGGAGTTTGATTGGTGGTTATTTGGTGCAGATTGGTGGGAGTGTTGCGTTGGCAGCGTCGTGGTCGGTATGGCTTGTGCTAGATCAGCGAGCGACGGTGTGGATGCTGATCGGACGTGCACAGTGTTGGGTTTCGAAGAAGCGCTGGACGAGGTCGAAGACGCCGAGGGGAAGCGCGTAGTGCGGCGAAACCCCCATTGGCGGCATCAAGGTTAAGGAAGAAGACAAAGCTCTTTCTAGGATGCCGATGATGGTTCTAATACCATGATAGTTTTAGATAAATACTTGACATTATTGATGAGAATGATTGTATATAGATAAATACTTGACATTATTGATGAGAATGATTGTATATAGTTAACCTAACTGAAGACTAAATTTGAAAAGACTTGGTAAATGTTGAAAATAAAAGAGAAAAATGAGGAAATGATACTCTTCCCAATATATGATTACATGCTACCCAATATAAAAAAAAATATGATATCAAGAGAATATATACTACTATACTTAATAAATTCTTTCTCTTTCGCGGTTTGCCAAAGAGAGAAATTTTCTTCAATTTTCCAAGTAGGTCTAACTTCCACCGCATCTTTTGGGCAATTTTTAGATAGAAGCGGGAGTGCTGGAGAGGTGAGCTCTTTGTGCACCACGTATATAAGTTAATTATTCGAAGGACTTGTATTTATTTAGGTGAATTATATATCACGTATTCCATCTTTTGATAAAGATCATACGTAGATCATCAAGCTGGCTCTCACGCGTTATTTTGAGGTTAGTTTGATTGGCATATACCTTTAACAATTATGTCTAATGCACGATAAATTCTAGTTAACTACAAACTTTGGCGCTCGGTAACGACGTCCTAACAACCCAAAACAGCGAAATGAATAATAAAATTTTCAATTAAGGAAAGGAATTTTTTTTTCATTGGATACTTTATTAAGATTTTGAGAACTTAACGTAGACCTGTTGAAAGTTTTGGTCTTTATTGAATAGTTTTCTCTCTGCTTAGTCTGCTATCATGATAGCACACATCATCATGAACCAATTGAGAAGAAGACAGTAGAGTAAGTTTTATATCATGTGACAATAAACCAGAGGTGCCAATTGTATAAAATCGGCTCGAATCGAGCAGGGAAGACGATTGAAATTATATATATAGGTGTTTCACGCTGATAAAGAAATGATCAAGAAATTACGTTATAACTTATAATCCTATTGCTGTCAAAATAACAATATTAGTTTAACTGAAAATAAATGAGTTATGAAAATCAGGCCTGAACGGGGTGCAGTCGTGATACACTGCCCTAGAAGATAGAGGACCCGCCTGTCGCCCTGGCGTAGTCGATCCTCCCCCCTAGCGGTAAAAGCCCCCGGAAACGGCCGGCCTCTCTACTCGGGCGCGAGTAGCAGAGCTTCTGCTCAGATGAAGATGTTGCCCAATAAAATAATCCGCAAAATATGTAGCCAAAATTCTTTGAGAACTGAGAGTAGCAGAAGGAGGAAGAGAGCTATGAAATTCTTTGTGAATTTCTGTGTGTTTTTCCGAATGAACTCTGCCTCCTTATATAGCCTCATGAACCAGTAACCGCTGCTGAATCTCCTCGTCCGTTGGGCGTAAATCACGCTAGCCGTTACATAATAAATGCTGCCGTTACAGAACGTGTAAAACGTGCAAAAAATAAAAGCTTGAGAAGCAAAAGGGTGTGCGTGTGCGGCTGCGGCGTGGCGTGGCGCGCGTGTGGGCGAGGCGTGGCGTGGCGTGGCGAGGCGAGGCGGGCGTGCGCGCGCGCGCGCGTGTGTGGTAGAAATGCAAAGCCCACAAAACCCAAAACACTATTCAAAGCCCATTAGGAAGTAAACCATTATAAACCACTTGAACTTCTTCTCAACTTCCAATGTGGGACTATTCACAAGGCAAAATTGCCTTTTCCTTAAGAAAATGCTAACAAAATTCTCATCATAAATTATTATTTTAAATTAATTAAAGCCAATTTTCTTCTCAATTAGGTTGGTGATTGAGAATTAGGTTTGGACATTAGGTTAGGGTTTTTTTTTGACTGAAAACAGGGTGAGATACCCTGCATTTTATATATATATATTAACATATGTAGAAACACGTTCTGAAGGATAATTACATGACCAACATCTTGAGATTGTCTAACCAGGAAAGAGAAAAAAACACCAAAATACAAGACTAAACTCAAGTTAACCTGATACTCGAAAGGATGAAGGGAACTACTACCAAAAGGTACACCTGAAGCTTCAAAAAGTCTGGGAAGCTTCGGAGACTATATGGATGACAAGAGAGCATCAGTTAGAACTGGTCCGAGAGACTGTAGAGGAGGAAGGAGCACTGGGAAGGATCAATCTGCAGTAGAAAAATTGTCTCCGACATCTGCTTCACTGTTTTCTTGTGCTATTTGCTTAAAACCCAGGTTGATAGCAGCTTGATGAAACTTAGGACCCGATTTGCTACTAGTGTTGCCTGTCCAAAATAGAACATATCTTGCAATATTAGAAGCAATGCGGTGATGACATACATTTTTACCATTAAAGATAAAGTTGTTATGGCTGTTCCATATACACCAACAGTAGCACGGTAAAAAAACTCTCCATAGAAAAACCACATCCTGGTTGAGGACAAAGTTAAAATTTAAGGAGATCAAATCTTCCATGTGGTGAGGCCGAGCTGCTTGAGGGACAAGAGGAAGGAGAAGGGACCACGTTGAAGACGAGACAACACACCTTATGAAAAGATGATCATGAGTTTCAATTACCTCATTACAAAGTGGACAGAGAGGACTCCCCCCCCCCAGCCTTTTGTAATCAAATTATCCCTGGTGTTCAACTTATGCTTACTGGCTATCCAAAAGAAAATTTTGACCTTCAGAGGAATGGGGAATTCCAAATAAAGGAGTGGTGTTGAGAAGAAACTCCACCTGAAGTGATGAGTTCATAAAAAGATTTAACATTATATGAACCTGAAGGGTGATATGGCCATAGAAGCTTGTCTTGAGAGGCTGGTGCTTGAATAGAGAAGTTGGCAAGGTGATTAAGGAGTGCTTTGATCTCGTTCTTTGCTAACTGGGAGATGCCTCTCCTTAAAATGGGTTGCCACTGCCAAGAGGTAGGATGCATTTGGCCTTGCGAGAATATGGAGCAATTTTTGGAGAAAGCCAGGAGATGAGCTTGTGGAAACAAGCTACTTAAGGAATTTGCTCCTGTCCATTTATCTCTCCAGAAACTGCAGGTTCTGCCATCCCCCAAGATCCAGTTCACATGACTGAAGAATGGAGAGCTGATGGAATGCAGGTCCCGAATGAACATAGATGCTGAGCTCTTTGGAGGGAGACCAATTGGATTAGAATTATCTTTAGAATATAAAGAGAAGATAACTTTACTAATAAAAGTGTTACCATCCATGATTTTCCAAATCCACTTGGAAAGAAGAGCTGTGTTAAAAGAGGAAATGTCTTTGACTCCCAAGCCTCCTTCAGATTTTGCTTTGCAAACTGCACCCCATTTGACAAGACACTTAATTTTCGAAGGATGAACTTGACCACTCCACAGGAAAGTTCTCCTGATTTTATCAATGTCTTTTCTTAGCCATGCAGGCAATTTAAAGAACGACATATAATACAAGGGGATGGAAGAGAGAACTGAGTTGAGCAAAGTAAGTCTCCCGCCAATAGACAAAGATTTATTCTTCCAGAGGGCAAGTTTCTTAGAAAAAGATTCCAAGAGGGGTTGCCATTCACTTCTTGATAAAGATCCTTTTTTCAGAGGCAGACTGAGATAAGAGAATGGAAGTTTACCCACTGCACAATTGAAGGAACTGGCTAAAACAGCACCCTTGAAAGGAACTTTACCTAGGTAGAAGAGGCTGGTTTTAGACTGATTGATATTGAGTCCAAATATGTTAGCAAAGATCAGGAGAATTGTTTTAAGAGTAGCAATATCGGAGGGAACAGCTTTAGAGAATAAGATCGTGTCATCTGCAAACTGAAGAGATCTTATGTTGTTTAATTCTCCTTTTAGGTTAAGATTTGAAAGATCGCCTGCAGCAGCACTGCTCTTGATCATCTTACTGAGGACATCCACTACCAACAAGAAAAGCATCGGAGATAGAGGGTCACCCTGCTTTAGGCCACGGTAACAGTTAAAGAACTTTGAAGGGGAACCGTTGACCAGAACTGATGATTTAGACGAAGAGAGGATGGATTGGATCCAAGAGCACCAGTGAGAGCCGAAACCTCTAGCTTTGAGGAGGCTCATAAGGAAATGCCAGTTGACGCAATCAAAAGCCTTGGAGAAATCTACCTTAATGGCACATATCTCTTTCTTTCCCGATGAACAAAAGTTAACCATCTCATGAGCTAGGAGAATGGAGTCTAGGGTGGATTTTCCACTTTGAAAAGCAGCTTGGGAATTATCAACAAGGAGGGGGAGGAAATTTTTGAATCTATTTGCCAAGACTTTAGAAAAAATCTTGCAAGAGCTGTTAATGAGACTAATGGGCCGAAAATCTGAGGGGGTACAGGCACCTTCTTTCTTGGGGATAAGGCAAAATTAGGAGTAGTTGATGTTATGAAGAAGCTGTGGTTGGGAGAAGAGAGATTGAATAAAAGATACTACATCGAGGTGAATGGTAGACCAGAACTTTTGGAAGAAGAGAAGAGGCAGCCCATCAGGACCGGGGGATTTGGGGAGTTGGGTAAGGTGATTCACTATTATTTGTGTGACGATGGTGTGGGTTTTTTTTTTGGTGGGTTGGGGGAGGGGGGGGGGGGGGGGGTGTTGTTGGGGACTAATTTCAAAATATGAAAGACTATTGAGAAAACCCTTAAGTTTATAATTAATGAGGACACATATGCAAAGCATATGCGCTAGGTAAGGGCGAAATGATCAGTTCACATGTTTTTTTTGGCTTAAAACACAAATAAGTGTGATACAAAATATGAAAGATAATTGGAAAACCCTTGAAGTTCATAATGAACTAGGACACACATGCAAAAGCATGCGTCTTAGGTAGGGGTAAGATGATCAGTTCACACGTTTTTTACCTAAAAACATAAATAAGTGTGATATTACAAACGTGTTAGCAAGTAAATATACAAATAAAAAAACTTTAAATATGATAAGTAGTAATTTTGATAAACATAAATTTTTTTTTGATGTAAATTATTTTTTCCTGACAATCATTAACCAGCGGCACCTATAGTGTGAGTGGAGAAACATGAATGTGGTTTGTGTACTTGTATATAGCACTGGCTCTTGCTCTCATTTGTTACAACCCAATGTAGTTGGTAGAGCTCGTCATTGCTTCCAAGAAAAGGTCCTTACAGGCCTGCAGGCTTTGTTGGCTTCCCCATGTTATAATCTTCATTTCCCCATCAAGGGATGTACCCAGAAAATTAATAGTTAGAAGTTAGAAGGTTCCGCCGGGGGGGGGGTGGATAAGGCTACATACCCTTTGTGGATTGTGTGCATATCTTGTCTTACAAGGTATGGAAAAACAACGAGCGAAAGGTCTAAGGATGTGTTTGACAATTAACTAAAAGCTAGGTCAGGTTCAACCCTGACCGAGTTTTACTATAAACCAATTTAACGTTGGACCACTGCTCCTTCATCCAACACTAAATTAGTTTTATGGTCTCTTTTTGGCCTAAGAAACACTGGGTCAGGCTAGCGCCGATCTCGTTTTTTCCTAACCAAAGGCATACTGAAAAACTGAGCCAAGTTTAGTTCTGACCCAGTTTTAAGAGTTTACCAAACACATCTAACAATCTCTTAGAACTTTTCCATGAATTCCTTAAAATTTTCTGATTGTGGAGAATGCCTATAATTATGAGGTGGATAAATAAAATTGATTGATACAATGGACCCCATAATTAAGTGGGCTTTTACACAACTTAATTTATTAATATAATACATGGGTCCATAAAGTGAAAGGAAGCTTATTTTGTAAGTCGTAGACACCCTTTATAATATTGGATATAGAGGATCACATGGTCCTTAATAAAGGTTGTTTGGTTGGCCCTGTATTCAACAAACTGATTTTGTTTCGGACCTAGGGGAAGATGGCTCAAAACTAAAAAGCATTTAAATGCCAATTTTGATCTTAAATAATATGGCCAATATTAATCTAAGCTTATCCAAATAAATTTTCTTCTCAAACAGGTTTGAACCTTGACCCATTTGAAGAATTGTCAAAGACGCCCTAAAGGCCAATATAACTTAAACTTTAATAAAAAAAAGTTAGATTTGATAAATAGCCCTGTCAACTCTAAAATAATTAACTTATCAAGAGGGACGGAATTGCAAGTACCCCAATGATACGAGGGACCTATAATGTATCCAAAGATTGGAGAGACTAAGTTCAAGTTAAGGAATATAATGAGGGACCAACATGTAAGAAACCCAAGAAAGTAATCCATAACCCTACAACGCTAGTCATGGTGACTGGTCATCAAGGGACTCCATGTTGGCCAAATGTATATAAATTACCATGATTTTGATTAGGCTAAATATTATAAAACACCCTTAACTTTGGAGAATTATCAAAGCCCCTTAACATTCAAATTATCATAACCCCTGAAGCTTAGGGCTTATTAGAAAATCCCTTTAACTTTGAGATTAGGGGGATTTTTTGATAAAATCTCAAAGTTAAAAACAGATTTCTAATAAAATTTGGAAGCTAAAGAAGGATTTTGTAATAATCTCTACAGAGGTGTATTCTGATATTTTAGAAGTTAAAAGGGGGTTTTCCAATTTCTGATATCTTTGAAGTTGGGGGGTGGGGGTCGGATAGCCATCCAAAGTTTGTGTTTGGGCTGAAGTAGTAATGCGAAGCTTGTCCTGCATTTTGGATTCAAACTAAGACAACGTAGGGACCATTTAATAACAACGTGACAGAAAGCACCCTTGTTTGGTTACAACAATGCACTACTGTATATTTTGATAATTAAAAACATTACTTTTACGCTACTAATTCATTTATTGTGTTCTCATTTTGTTTCTCTAGATTCCCCTCTATATTTTACCTGTAATATATAATTGCATTCTACTTTTGTTATGTGTTTCTGTGGTAAATCATGTTTAAGAAATGGATATTGTAGAAACCAACAAGCTTAGATCAGATGGTAGCTATTTCTTGAATCCTAGCAATATTGGTTTTAATTTTTCGTTTATTAAATTTGTCATGCATGTATCCCTAATCCCTTTTCGGTTTTTTTAACAGATGCTCATGAATACTTGTTAAGAAATCACAGAAATAGAGATAAATGAATAGCAATTATAATCTCGATTTGGTTTCTCTCTCTCTCTCATTCCATAAATAATAAGTGCTCGTGGGCACTTGATGAACTCAGTTTTTATCTACTTTTAAATTTAATTTAGATTAACGGGTTTTTTCCCCTTCTAAACCATCTTTAAAAAAAAGGTAGTTCCATGAAAACGACCCTTTATTTTTAATTTATATATAAACCGTCTTTAAAGTCTTTTAATTTTGGTTACAATCAATCACCTGGTCTCACTTTTAAATCAAGTTTTTCTATTTTGATGCAATAATTAGTGACAAATTTCAAGTATATTAGGGAGATGATATTTAACAGAAGTTATGAGGGATAAGATGCTGGAAAGAAAAACTAAAAAGTGGGTCTGGGTAGTTGATTGTAACAAAATAGACTTTAAAGATGGTTTATATGTAAATTACAAACTAAATGTAGTCTCTATAAAATGACTCTATTTTAAAGATGGTTTCTAGGAGGGAAAAAACCAATAGATTTAAATTACCATCAATTAGTAAATGTTGGATTATTTTATAGAAAAGCAAAATGGGAACAACTTAATCTTCATAATCATTTACCTACTAATCTTCATAATGTTTTTTTTCTTATCCTTTGCATCTATTTTGGATCAAATGATTGTCCCAACAATTGTATAACTTCGTTAGTTTTAATTTGTTCTTATAAAGATACAAAATAAATTGGGGGCCATCATATGCTGCTCCATGATTTTTAGATGACGTGTGAAACTCATTCGCATCGAGTAGCTTAATATGTTTTAGATCATGTCTAGTAATTTCGATGTATCATATCTATAATATAACAGTGGAGACTGAAGTTCACCATAAATGAGAGTACCAACTTCGGTTTATTCTGAAATAAAAGTAGATACCCGATAATAAGGGGCTATTTGGTTTCGTTTTTGTGGGAAAGACTCTTTTGAAAGCCCATTAAAAATATCAAAACTGTCACTTTTGACAGGTTTTTAGCCAAAATCTTTTTTTTTAGAGACGATTTTGACTCAAAACCTGCTAAAAAATGACACTTTTGACACTTTTAACGGGCTTTCAGAAGAGTCTTCCCTTCACAAACAGGGAACCAAACAGCGGCTAACTCCTTTAAAAAGACATAACCGCTACAGATCCCAGCAAAATAAAATAAATAAATAAATAAATAAAAAGATCGAGTTTTAAAAACCCAGGGTGAGAAAAACCAGAAGTACCTAGCGAGGCAGATGCAATGAACGCGCGACATGCACGTCCACGTGGCACACCGACATGGCTCGGTGCCCGAAGCTCCCCATTCTTTCTCTCTCCTCCTTTACGAACAGGAGAGAGGAGAGAGAAAAGAGATAAGAATTATGAGAACAACAGCTCCCTCATTAAATGCTCCCCTTTGCTTTCCTAATCCTCGGTCAAACTTCCTCCTCTCTCTCTGTCTCTCTCTCTCTCTCTGGGTACTTTCCCTCTCTTGTTTTATTTCACGGAGTATCAGTTCTCTTGTTCCTCTTTTTGGCTCTTTCGCTCTGATATCTCTCTCTCTTCAACTGTATACCTATCCTTTCTATTTTCTTCATCTGTTGTTGTAGGTCGAGAGTAGGAGAACAGAGGAACCCCAATCATTGGTATGTTAATTATGTGCCTATTGATTGCTCTGCGACTAGATTTTTTTTCTTTTATGGACTATTTGAAGGTTTTTATTTGCTTGCTGACATGGGTTTTCTCTTTTAAATGGGGGTTTTAATTCAAATTTGTGACTTTTCGTTGTACGTGAATTCAATAATAGGACTTGATTTCGGTTCATTTTTTTTTCTGTATTTCTAGGATTCGGGGGGTAATTTGGTGATTTGGGTTTGTTTTATTTTGTTGATTTTTTGGGGTTTACGTGTCATTGGGATGTTTTCGGTTTATTTCAAGGAGTTGGATTGTTTTTCTTTGTTTTGGTCGGAAGTTGATCCGAAGTTGGAGCTTTTTCTCTTTCTTTTTTACCCTTTTCTTTTCCCTGTACTTTTATGATTTGTTACAGAAATCGGGGCGGTCATGAATGGATTTGGCTATCTTGCATCTGTTCCCCTGTAATTGTAAGATTTTGTTTTGGGGATTTGGGGTGGCCTTTATTTTTATTTATTTATTTGCCCACATTGTGTTTAATATCTATTGGAGTGTATTTAGATTTATTACATTTTTAGTGGGCTTAATTCCTGCTTGTTTCCAATTCCAATTGATGAGATACTAGTCTCTTTCTTTTATCTCCTTCATTTAAATGTCTTTTGATTGAGGGGGTCGTTTCTCCTTTGTCTCAATACTTGAATTGTACAGATATTTTTCTAATTTCCACCATTGGATTTGTTTTATTGGCAGTTGTTGTTTTTTTTTTTTTTTTTGCGCTGTATGCTCCGTTGTGATTGATCTTTCCGCCGCATCCCCCCCCCCCCCCCCTTGTTTCAAAATCTTAGTTTTGGGATTTGGGTCGTTTTATTTGTTTTATTTTCTGAGATTTGTGAGGTTGTGTTTTAATCATACATATCGTGGGAGGGATTTGCATTGGTTCCTCTTTTGTGTGTTGTGGCGTGTACTGATGATTTGTAATGAGATCTGAGATCCTCTTTGCTTTGGTGTTTAGCTTCCTCCAAAATACTTTTGCTTTGTTATGTCTTCCTTCATTTTAATGCCTTAAGCTTGTCAGAGATGTTCCTTCTGCTGCAAGAATTGGGCTTGTGTGCGTCTCTCTTTCCATCCCCATTTTAGATTGAAGTTGCTGTTTTTTTCCCCGCTTCTTAGATCAAAACAAGAGTTGCTGTCTAATTTTGGGAAAGGACTGGACCATAATCTTCAAGCATGGATGAGAAAATGACAATCATTGAGGATTGGGCACCTCTAAATCCCAGTCCAAGGACCTTTATGGCAAATTTTTTGAATGAAGAATTCAATTCAAAATCATTCCCTGATCTTTCGGCCGAAAACCGCAGTGAGAAGCCCTTGTCCCAATCTGAAAGCCAGAAAGTGTCGATGATTTCCAAGGAAGAAAGCAATGAGAATGAATTCAATTTCTGCAGTAATATGTCGATAGAATCGAGCTTGTTCGATGGTAGAAAGTCAAGCTCAAAAGGGGGGCTTGCTCAGAGGATTGCAAGATCTGGATTTAATGCTCCGACAATTAATACTGCTCGTATTAAGTCTGCAAATATGAGTTCTTCACCTTCGGAAGTTCGATCTCCATATCTAACAATTCCTCCAGGTCTCAGTCCAACAACTTTGCTGGATTCTCCAGTTTTCCTTTCCAATTCTATGGTAAGATTTTATCAGTGAAAGTGTGCTGTTCTTTTTTATAGAAGTTTTCTATCCTATGGCTGGTAATCTAATTCTACATGCTTTTCGAACGTGTATCTTAGCTTATAGAATAATATCTGAAGCATTAACCGTAGGAATAGACAATGAAGTGGATCTTGCAGTGGTTCATATCTAACTGTATTAGTTACTGTCGACACAATTCTTATGACGTTAGATGTTCTAGCCAGTCTCATGAATAAAGTTGTTGCTTTAGTATTATCAGAGGTGAATTTTTTG
>BQKN01000315.1:259835-307488 GCA_022839385.1 Asparagus kiusianus
CCCCCCCCCCCCCCCCCCCCCCCCCCCCCTGGTTAGATGCACTTATCAAAACTATTTCAGGCATTTCTTCAGTATCTGAGGGGAAAATGAAGGGGGAAAACTCTAAATTCTGAGTTCACTCATATCCCATTTTTTCCCTTTTCATTTTCACTACAAATTTGTTTTGAACCTTAAAAACAATAATTTGATGAACTTAATTAGATAGAATTAGCCATTTTCTCCCATAAAAGAAAATTTGTGATCAATCATTAACAATTATTGCCAATTGCATTCGCGTAAAATTATCAATAGGAATTAACACAGAATGCATCAATCAAATCCACATAAACTAAGAAATTTCCTTCCTACAGACATTTTCTGATAATGGTTTTACCTAATGTCAAACCCCTATAATGAATTATGAGAAGAATCTTCAAATATATATATGATTAATCAGCAACTTAAAGTAAAATGATTTATCAGCAAACTAAAATACTGTCCAACAACAGATATACTTATTTAACATGATTCCTAATTCTGCTTCATGTAAATTGTTGGCACAACGCGTCTGCTTAAACTTAGATATTGATGAAGTAGTTAACTAAGATGATTTCATTGCTTCAAGACCATGTTTGAGATGTATTATACTATTATTGGATTAAAACCTCATGGATTTCTTACATTTAGTTACACCATAAATTGTACCTTTCTATGTGACCCAAAAGCACAAATGAGAGTTGCCAAGTGTTATGTTCAGCTTGTGCACTATACATTATTAACCCCATAATCGGTCAGCTTAACCTTTTACCAATGTGGTTTCCTAACAAATGTTAAATAGCTTCTAACAAAAAGTCATCATTTATTTCAATCAGCCAGTCTCAAAACCACTCTTTCTCCATAGGCATATATCTCCTCACTTAATGGCATAAAAAAGAGCGAAAAATATTCATCACATGATTAGATCACACAACACAAAAAGTCTTTGGCTCACATCCCAAATAATTAAAGGAGTTTCCTTTTCTTAGTTCAATTGGGGAAAGAAGTCACTGTCACTTTTAAATGCCATATCCTGTAAATCATTGCCTCGTTTCTAAAGAATTTTCCTAGATTTGTTGGACGCACATTGTGCTTAAGAGAAGATGTACCTTTTAGTTACGCTTGACTTGTGTGGTTAATTTCAAAAACATGATCTATATATGTAGCGCTAGGGAAGGGATCCAGACCCTCTCTAATTAAGTGGTAATTGGAAAGGGTTTCATTACCTCAATTATTATCATCTATTAGGGGTGGAAACGAACTGAATCGAATCACTTATCTTAGATTTTAGATTCTAATTTGGTTGAATTAGGTGAATTCGAATCTGAATTTGACTTGAATAGTGAAAAGATGTTCAAATTCGCTTTGATTAAGTATTGGTGTATTCAGTAAGTATTAACGAATATTTGAGTAGCACACTAGGTTGAGTCTTGTGACTCTTGAGTTTGAGGTCTCGAGTCCGAACCATATTGTTGAGATTTTTTAGTTAACTATTATTATGATATTTCTGTTATATTAATTCGTTAATATCTAATAAAGAGATGTAATTCAAGGTTCGTCCACTATGTCTTTCATATTGTAACATGTCACTAAGTAAATGTTCAAAGCCGACAGCTACATAATCTATTATGGTAAATATATCTTAGTAGTTCACATAAATGAATATTTAATAATCAATGAATCGAATACACATATGATTAGATTCTATTTGTTTATGAACCGAATAATAAAATCTACATTTACTAGTAAATGAACTATCAAATCAAATATAACCGAATACACGTACAAATAATACACGAACTTTTTATTAATTATTTGGTTAGTTTCCACCCTTACGATTGATTCCAATTTCAAGGGGTGGGATTAGGCCGCGTAGAATTTTCACTTTTGTCTTGAAAAATTCAATCACTATTACCATAGTGAAAATCCTACATAAAATAATCTCATTTCATTAAATGGAATGAATGGTAAAGATTGGATAATTGGACTTCTCCAATTACTACTTAATTGGAAAGGATCTGAATTAATATAGAGGAATAGATGATTCACTCATGTTCTTCTTCTTCCATTTAGATCATCCTCTCTTCTTCTTCTTCTTCCTACTCCATTATGTTTACTTATTTTGTTCATATATGTTTTTTTAATTGAGTCATGTAGCTCGAAATTCAGTATTCAATCTTGCTTTCACTCTCTCTCTCTGACAACTGTTGTATGCTTCTAACACTTATAGAAAAGACTTTCAATCAGCTCTATCATAAATTAATTAGATTCACGCCGAGCAAAAAATTTTCTTCCCTATTTTCCCCAGTCCATAGATTCGTTAACTATTATATCACATGACATGACCCTAACTAAACATTAGGTTGCAACATCCATTTTGTTCTAACAATTATAGTAAGTTTCATATTTTAGAAAAAAAGAATTCCGAAAAAATAAGATGCACAAAGCAGTCCAATAAAACAACCAATCACGATCCATCAAATTCTTCCCAAATAATTTCAATCAAAAAATATAAGAAACCTATTGTTAAGTCCCACATTGATCCCAAACTAAGGTAAGAACCATATAAATGATCAGAATACAATAGCCTTTACTTGTATCATCACTAAACAACGACATTTTCGCTTAGTTATAAAAAAAACTACATTAAGACACGCCAATTTCATACGAAATCAAATCCAAAGCGCAATTACTCACCCCACGGTTAAACGCAGCGACACAAAGCCCAGTGGCGAGCCCAAGAAGGCAACCAACCAACAGCAACGCCCACTCCGGCGGCGCTCCATCGGCCAAAGCGTCTTGGTTCAACCGCTCATCGACCGGCGACGGCGATGGCCCTCGATCCGACTGCCTTCTGTTCAATCTCCTCCCCGATAAGCCCCGATCTAGTTGCCTCAAGAGATCGCCGATCCCGCTCCTCTTCGGCGACGACGACGGCTGCGCCTCGAGATCGGGTTCGGATGAAGAAGGAAGCGTAGATCTAAGGAGGGATTTGTGGTCCTCGTCGTCGGGGGGCCCTGACATGGATCTGAGATGGAGGAGAAGGGGAGAGTTTAGAAAACCCTAGGTTTTCGATCGAGATGAATTCGGAGGGATCTAGTAGTTGGCGATTGCTTCGAAAGGAAGCGGGGAAATAAATTGAACAATATTTTGTTTGTTCGTGAGAGATGAAGAAGTGGAACGCTTGAGACACGGTGCGTTTTGTGCCTGATTGTGCCGTCGCGTTCTTTTCAGGCTTATTTGCATATCAGCCCCTTAAAAAAGTTCCGATTTTATGTAAGCGTGCGCTGTATAATGTTAGGGCGCTTCTCTAAAATTTTCTCCAAAATGGGGAAGCAGAAGTCATATTCTCCAACTAATTTTTACACGAATAATTTTTCTAAACAGACCCATTTTAATTTTTTTTAAAAAAATCGACCCTCTTTTTTTTTATTTACCAAAACCGACCCGATTTTGTGATTAGCAGCCTAATCACCTTCCTAATTAGTCGGGGTTGGCAACCCCGACTATTTAAGAGGGTATTAAACCCTAATTAAAAGTCTTAAACCCTAAAAATTAATGTCCTAAATAGTCGGGGTTGGCAATCCCGACTAATTAGGAAGGTGATTAGGATGTTAATTACAAAATCGGGTCGGTTTTGGTAAATAAAAAAAATAGGGTCGATTTTAAAAAAAATTTTGAAGTGGGTCTGTTTTGAAAAATTATTCATTTTTACACCAACTCCAACAGCTTCCCCATTTTGAAGAATCTGTTTTTTCCTTCAAAAATTTAGAGAATGCTGCAGATTTGGGGAAGCTTCCCCATTTTTTCTCCTCCATCCCTATTTTGGGGAATGAGATGGGGAATCTGTTAGGCCAAAAACCTAACTAAATTCTTCAAAAGTGGGAAATGGGGAAGCTATTGGAGATGCTCTTATTGGTTTTTCAGATTTCGGTAAAAAGAGGAAATTATTTATCATTCAGTATTAAACTTTGAGGACTCCAGCATATTACAAATAATATGAGGGGCTGGAGCACATTGCTTTTTGGGTTTGGGGGTCTTGAAGCAAAATTTTCCATTTAAGTATGTTGTAGAGAAAAATAATGTTCATTTTAAGGACGATTACCCATCAACAAACATAAATAACAGTTGATTTTATGTTATTGTTTGTTTGGTAAAAGAGAAAATGAAATGCATTGCAATATTATGTATGAAGTTATATGCAAAACTTATGTTTGTTGCGACCGGATCGGGATCTGATTTTAAATCAGGCAATAATTATTTTAGTGGTTGACTGCTGCTTGGTGTACACAAATGAATCGCATTTAGGTTGTTTACTCCGAGAGAATGGGTGGTGAGCTGACCCATGAACAACAAAGTGGGCCCATGATTATTAAGGTGTGAGGTCAGTGACTTTAACAATGGGAATCATTTTTATATTAAATACATAAAAAACATTTTTGTGGTTTATAAAAAATATTTAAAACCTGAGTCATAGCTAGTTTAACAATGAACACTTTGATGTGACTCAGAAGTTTTTCGGCTGTCGTTCGGAATCTGGTAATATTCATTTGGAAGGAGATGAAAGTAAGCAGCTCAAGGAGAACTTTTGTTACTTCCAAAACTCTTTCGGTAGCTAGCTAAAAAAATAAATATATAAATAAATTGCAAATGCAAACTCTGAATTTTATGAGGGTTCAGCAGTTAATCTTTTGATGTTTTGTATACTAAGTATACTGCATCCCGCATGAATTGAAAAACTAACTGAAATACATGATTCGGGGGTCGAATATGGTAATAAAATAGAACATAAGTGACAAATAGTTGCGCCTCATAGTTCTGCAAAGAAAGAAAAAAGGATGAAGAGGATTGTTTGATGATGTATTTGATAATTTTAGACTGGGCTTGGATAAACTAAACCTGTCATTTGATTACAGTAGATGAATGCACTAGTTATTGGTTACTTGTTTGTCACATTAGTAAATTGTACATCGACAATTTCTAATTAAAACCATTAACGTAGATCTTATGGGGTTTTCTAAAGCATTATTTAATAAACTTTTAACTCTACAATATTTCATTAAAGATGTCCTAATAAATTCCATAACACACACAAAGGAGGTTTCGCTATGTTGTCACACGGGGGCTCCCTAATAGTGCCTCCTATATAAGGAGCCCAAAAACAATACATTAAGCACTTCGAAAACATCAAACCGAGGAGAGTTTCTTTGAGGAAAAATTAAGAGGGGTCTTAGTCAAATAATTACCACAAGAAAGAAAGAAAGAGGAGAGATCTCAAGGAGAGGCTTTTTTTTTAGGGGGGATGAGTTTCCTTCTGGTCTTTGTTTTCTCTCTCCTCTTCACTACAGTGGCTTCTATGGAGCAGAACCCTTGGTCTTGCACTTCAGAAAACAAAGGTAAATTTTTTATTTGAATAGCTTTCATGAATCCTATGTTCACTTAACTTTGCATAAATTTTATTTAATTTATCTTTAAGAAAAAGAATGATTTCTGACAAACTCTCATTGTCCAATTTTTTTTTAACATGTAGGGGGTGATTGGCAAACTGAAAGCGGATGTGAAAGTAAGAAAGTGCGTGAACACCATGATTCGGGTGAGGTACATTGTTTTGCTGCAACCAAAAAAAATCTTGAAAACAAAGAGATAAATTAATGTTACGTTATAAATATTATTTCGTTTTTTAAGCATTTAATGATATATTAACAAATCAAATAGTTTTAATTAACATTGATCCGCTTTTTTATTAACATTTTTCTTTGTCTGCGCTTAAATTATTTCACATGCGCTTTCAATGAAACACGCTCACTTTGGTAGTGTTTTTCCACTTTTCATGCAGAAAACACCCTGTGGGACCACCCTGCCGAATAAACTTTGATGAGTTTCTCGTATGGGGTCTGGTGCAATATAAGCCCATTTCATTGTTCTTCCGTATTCTGGTCCAATGGCCCGGTCCAGTACAATCTATCCTTAATAAAACGAATTATTACATATCATATCGTACTCTCTTTAAAATCATGAGTTCAGAGATATCTTTCATCGGTCAATATTATCTTTTATTATTTTGAATATTCTATTTATATATTAATCTATCTTAATCATAATTACATCTTATCCTAATCCTACGTGAACTATCTATAGGTTAACAATTTAAAAAATAATATTAATAAAATATGTAAAACATATTCATGGTATTAGTTTGTTAAGATAAATAAATTATACGTAGCTAACATACTATAATACATGAAGTATTACAAAAAAATTCCTAAAGGTTTTTAATTAAATTGCACAAAATACACTGAAATGTTTTAAATTATAAAAATTATCGTGATGCCTCAAAACTTAAAATAACAAACATGAAATCAAGAAATTAACAGCAGTTTGTAAAGAATTTAAAATTTGTAGTTAGCACCTCAATGTCTCAAAAATTATAAAAACACCCTCAAAAGTTCACAAACAAGCACCCTGAAATTCAAAAAAATTAAAACTTATAAACAACATAGATGAATTCTAAGGATTATCATGATGCACCCAAAATTTTCTGACATTTTAAAACTTAAAACAACAAACATGAAATTAAAAAATTAACAGTAGACTCTCAAGAATTTAAAATTTTCAACTTACACCTTAATATCTCAAAAATTATAGAAACGCCCTCAAAAGTTTAAATTATTAAAAATCATCCTAAAATTCTAAAATTTTAAAATTTGCAAACAACAATAGATGAAATCAAGGTATTACTCTCATGCACTTAAAATTTTAAAATTTACCGAAATTAACCTCAAAGTTACAAAAATTGTAAAAAACTCATTCAAAATTTAAAAATTATAAAAAACTCTAAATTTTTAAAATTTTTAAAAAGTACACATCAAATCTGGAAACTATTGATAGACCACTAAAATTTATATTTTTCCAAAATTAATTTATAGTTTTAATAATTATAAAAAACGCCCTCAAAATTTTAGAGTTATATGAAATATCCTGATATTTAAAAAAAATTACCACCAATACATGAAACATAGAAGTTATACTACCAAACTTAAAGAATTTTAAAAAAAAAAAACTCTCCCAAAGTTTTAAAACTACAAATCACACCCTCAAAGTTCAAAACTATAAAAAAGGCTAAAAATTTAAAACTTGGC
The DNA here is from genome assembly GCA_022839385.1 of Asparagus kiusianus. NCBI lineage: Eukaryota > Viridiplantae > Streptophyta > Magnoliopsida > Asparagales > Asparagaceae > Asparagus > Asparagus kiusianus. The sequence continues at coordinate 266,990 of BQKN01000315.1, forward strand.
AAAGAAAAGTGTAATTGTTTGGTAATTTTTTCAATAAGATGTGTGTGCGTATGTGTTGTGTGTGTGTGTGTGTGTGTGTGTCTGTGTGTGTGTGTGTTCCAATTTAGGGTTTACTATCCCTTTTCAGCATCTAAAAATAGTATAAGTTGATATTGGTAAATAAAAGCAATAAGAATTGATTAAAAATATCCGACTAAGGAATAATTTTTTTTAAAAATATTATAGCTTAAAATTATCACTACTATATAAATTAAAGTAACTACATATAATTTTACTAGCTAATAGGTTGGAGCAGCAAAAATACATTAGTAACATTAATTGATAAATATTTAAATCCATAAAAATGATAAAATACTATAATATAATAGCTTAGCATTAATTAATTATAATTTAGCAACAATAATTTTTGATTTTAATAATATTTATAGGAAAAGAGAATACAAGGAATTACATATAGAGAAAATATCAGAATGTTCAGAGATACCCTTCAAAAGAATTAAGCTATTTCTATTGCAAACGAGAAAGTAGCGGAAATAAATTTTAAATTCAGAAAATATCCATACATCACTTGAATTAGCATTAACATAAAGAATATCTATTAAAGAAGCAACAATTGAGTTGTGTTAAAAAATTTAAAATTCAGAAAATATCCAATCAAAGAAGAATTCTTCATGGAAGATATAAAAAAATTAGCAGGTATTCATAAATTTCATACTTTGTTCTTCGAATAATAAAGAAATTAAATATAAATATTACAATTTAAGGTAAATTAGTAATAAAAATGTAAGTATTTAGTTTAAATCTCAGTAAAAAAATAAGAGGGATAGAGCAAAGGTAATATCATTGATATAATAGAAACTCTTATTGGATGCATTTCAAAAGAATTCATTGTAGAAAAAAGAGATACATTCTAATCTTATTTAAGTAATAAACTAGAAACACAAATAATTATATATATATATGAAATTAACATTTATTCTCATTGAAATAAAAAAATCAAAGTCTATATTTTAAGCGGTTTGTGTTGAACATCGAAAATACATTTAACTTCTTTGTAAAGTTAAACAAGAAGATAAAAGATTAATGAGCTTAGGAAAGATAACAACATAAAAAATATAATTCCAACTTGATATCACAATCAATGTAGATGATAAAGACATGAAAATTTCCCGGGAAAAAGAAAAAGATGAAGAATGATTGATCTTAGCTCAATAAAAAATAAAACAGAAGGAATAAAAGATAATATTTTCTAAATATATTATAGAATAGTTTAATTATTTTGAGTGAAATTATGAATCTTTAGAATGGAGTTTCATGAACTTTTTCAATATTTTTATATGCTTATGTGGATACTTTTATCACATAAAAGTATAATAGGGTTAGTATTAATCTTTAATTTATAATTTTTTATGAAGTCTACCAATTATTAGAAATAAACTTCATATTTTCTTTTATATCATTGTAGCATACTTTTAATCAATCATTTTACATTATTAGTTTTAAATATTCACCTAACACTATTTTAATATTTTTACTTTTGCAACACTGTATTTTCTTATGTAAAGCTTGGTTTCATATCGATCAAAATAATATGAAAATTCAAATTAGCTTCAAATTATATTTGTTTTTTTAATTCAAAGATCAACATGAAAATTTAAATTGGGTGTAACACATGTAAACAAACATAAAAAAATACAATGTCACAATCTAGTTAATCATAACATGAAAATTTAAATTGGGTGCATTAATTACATGTGTATAAAATCTAGTTAGCGGGAAAAGCGTAGGAAAGTATAAAGGTGTAAAGAAATTAAATCTGGATTCAAAGACCGAATATAAGACCAATTTTCCATCCCCTTGTTAGCCATTGACTTTGAATAGAATTCAATGTCACGATGTGCACATCAGGGCTCGTAACTTTTACACTCAAAATTGCCTTTTTTACTTGTTTTGTACAATTAAATTTTTGAAGTTATAATATGTTGTGCTCTGATACCAAATGATGCGCGCCGTGCGGAAGCGTGCTCGACAACCAAACGAGTCGGTGAGCGATGAGAGAAGAAAACCAAAACCAAACAGGAGTGTAATTCACAAAATAACGACCAAAATCACACACAAACACATGAATTTACGTGATTCGGTAATTGCTTACGCCCACGGGGAGAGGATGGGAGATTTCACTATATGAAGGAGAAATACAACGGGTTACAACTCACAAAATCACTCAAATATAACTCTAACCAAAGCTCTCAACTCCCTTACAATATCCCCCTCTCAAAGTGCTCAAAACAATGCTAATTCTCTCCTTAAGAAACCCTAAAAAACGTGGTTCTATTTGTAACAAAAAACAATCCTAAATAGATTAGGATTCTAAAAACGAGTCTGTCACACCTTGGTGTGACACACACCACACCCATGATAAACATGACAGATTCTGTCACACCAGGGTGTGGCAGACATCACACCCATGGCAAACAAGACAGATTCTACCACCGGTATGGCAGACACCACACCAGGATGTGGTGGAGTCTGTTTTGCTTATTCTTCACGTTTTTCTTAATTCCTTCGCTGTTTTTACAATTCTCCACCTCGGCAAAGTATTCCCAACACTGAGCCGACACTAACATGAGCACCAATGCGTCGTCTCTCCAAACTCGGTTGTACTAATGTGGTTGCCTACGTACCTTTCTCCTAAGGGATCAAGCCATCCGTAGTTCATCCAAATGGCTATCAACGGTCTCAACAATTATGAATATGCAACAAGTTTTGATAATGATCAAACTTGTTGCTCGGAACCATCTTAGTGAGCATATCCGTCGGATTATCCTTCGCATGGACTTTCATAATCTTCACATCGCCATCTTCAAGAACATCCCGAACAAAATGATAACGAGTGTCAATATACTTCGTCCTCGCATGAAAAACCTGATTTTTCGCCAAATAGATAGCACTCATGCTATCATAATGAATAGTGACGGACCGCTGCGATATACCAAGTTCCTCCAAAAGTCCTCAAAGCCAAATAGCCTCCTTCACAGCCTCTGTAATCGCCATATATTCTTCCTCCATCGTAGATAAAGTCACCGTCAACTGTAAGGTGCATCTCCAATATACTGGTGCACGGGTCAAAGTGAACATACACCATCGTAGACCGACGCTTATCCAAATCTCCGTATAATCCGAATCAATATAGCCAATGTATAGCTACCCACATATAGTGTCCCGCTCATAAACCAAACCAACATTGAGCGTACCTCTAATGTACCTCAAAATCCATCTCACGGCGTCCCAATGACCCACTCCTGGATCATGCATATATCTCAAAACCATGCTCATCACCTGTGATAAATCTGGCCTCATACATACCATCGCATACATCAAGCTCCCAACCGCACTCGCATATGGAGTCTTCGACATCAACTTTTGATCTTCAACTGACTTCGGTGAAAGACCAGCTGAAAGCTTCAAATGGGCTCCCAATGGTATACTAACTGGCTTCGTATCCATGCTAACATAAAATCATTGTAGAACCTTCTTCAAATAAGCTACATGTGTCAAATAAATTTTACCATTCTTCTTGTCTCTGCCGATCTCCATCCCTAAAATGTGTTTGGCCTCACCCAAGTCCTTCATCTCAAACTCACTTGAAAGCTGAACTTTTAACTCATCTATAACCGACCTGAAAGTAGAGGCAACCAACATGTCATCGATATAAAAATAAATAAATATACGCACCTCCTCTCAACTTGCGAAAATACACATAAGAATCAAACTGGCTGAGTGTACGAATATCCGAGCATAAAACCATCAAATCGCCTATACCACTATCGATGAGACCGCTTCAAACCGTATAGCGATTTCTTTAACCTGCAAACCAACTTATCTTTCCTTGTAGCTCAGAATCCCAATGGCTGAGTCATATATTTTTTTCATCAAGATCACCATGAAAAAATACCGTCTTTACATCCAACTGATCTAACTCTAATCCATACTGTGCTACCAAAGATAGCAAATCTAAATCGAAGAGTGCTTTACCACCGGAGAAAAAATCTCATTATAGTCAATACCTTCTTCCTGTGCATAGCCATTCGTAACCAACCTAGCTTTGAACCTCAATGGAGTTCCCTCAATATCCTCCTTCTTCGTGTATACCCACTTGCAATCAATCGCCTTCCGCCCCTTTGGAAGCTCAACAAGCTCCCATGTATCTTTCTTATGAAGAGACTACATCTCTCCATGCATAGCTACCTGCCACGAATCAACCTTCGAACTCTGTTCGGCCTCTCTGAATCTAGTAGGCATCATACCATCGATACTCTCCACCGAAAGTATATACACAACTGTGTCAGCATACCGTGTTGGCACTCGTATGTCTCTCCTCTATCTCCAAACCACAATAGAATCCTGAACATGAGCTGTCAGTCCCTGATCCTACACATCAGTACCGGTATCCTCTGTGTTACCTTCATGCTCGCCTGGCGTTACCTCAGTCGACACTCTAATGGATACTGCATCATCTGGACACTGTGAAGCTGCATCGATCTCCACCACCTATGATATCTCCTCTGTCGGGTCGCTCTCCACCTGATGAGAGTTAGGAAGCTTCAAGATAGAAGCTTCATCGAACGTGACGTCCCTACTCAGCACAATCTTCTTATCAATTGGATCACATAGCTTGTATCCATTGACACACGCTTGAATCCTATAAGTATGGTATTCCTAGCTCGAGGTTCCAACTTATCAATTCTAACATGGTAATATGCAGGGCAACCAAATACCTTGAGCTGGTCATAGTCATGTACTGTCTCTCCTGACCACATCTCCATAGGGGTCTTCCCCTCAATCGCAGATGAAGGCAGCCTATTAATGATGTGGCTCGCATATAAAAGTGCCTCAGCCGAAAAGATCTTCTCCAAACTACTATACGCTAATAAACATCGAGTCTTCTCCAACAAAGACCGATTTAAACTCTCTGCCACCCTATTCTGCTGTGGTGTATGACTAACTATGAAGTGCCTCTCTATGCCTTCGTCTCAAAATAGCTGCTAAAAGGGGTCTGAAGTATACTCGATGCCGTTGTCGGATCATAACATTTTGATCTTTCTCCCAGTCTGCAGTTCTAATTTCTTTTTTCACTCCACAAATAAATCTAGGACTTTATTCTTATGCTTCATGGTGTACACCCAACAACGTCTAGAATAGTCATCAACAAACATGACGAACCAATATCGACCACCAAGTGATGTCATCTTGGTGGAACCACAAACATCTGTGTGTACGTAGTCCAGGATGCCCCTCGTCCTATGAATAACAGTCGCAAACTTCACATTCATTTTCTTTCCAAGAACATAGTGCTCACAGAAATCTACTTTTCCACTCTTGGCTCCTTTCAATAGCCCCGGCCTGCTTGCACAAAGCTTACGGTGACTTCTCTCATGTATGCCCTAACCTATAGTGCCAAAGCCTACTCATGTCCGTCTCTGAAATATCTGAAGCAACCTGACCAACCTCGGTGCTCCCTTTCAGATAATATAAGTTCTGACTATAGACTCCCTTTATCACCACTAAAGATCCCTTAGTAACCTTTGTTATAACGTCCTCAAAGGTCACCTTGAATCCCTTCGCCTCCAAAGCTCCAACTGAGATAAGATTATTCTTCAGCTGAGGAACGAATCTCACCTCCTTCAATTCGCGGACTACTCAGTCGTGTATCCGAATCCGCACCCGACACCTATCCCACAAATGTCACAGGATTGATCATTTCCCATGACAACAACACCCTCATCAAGTCTCTCAAACGATGCAAACCAATCTCGCCTAGGGGTCACATGATAAATAGCACCAGAATCAAGCATCCAATTTGATGCATCCAAATAGTTCACCTCCGGAGTAATCAAAAGAGAAAAGCTCGAATCATCGGAATCATCGTCTTTTGCAACATTCACCTCATTAGCCTTCGGGCCCTTTTTCTTGCCATTCTCCTTCTCTTTGACCTTTGGACAATCTCTTTTCTAATGCCCTTGTTCCTTACAAAAAGCACATTGGTTCTTTCCTAACTGGTGACGACCTCTTTACTTTGACCTTCCTCTATTTCCATCTTTCGGATATGGGCTTCTACATCTCGTCGACAAGGCCTCTCTTGAAGTACTAGCGTGGGAAGTATTCTTATCCTTCCTCCTCAAATGGTAGTTCGTCAATGCGTTAGTCACTTTACTACAAGTGATAGAAGATCTTCTGTTCAACAAAGTAAACACGAAGGTATTATACTCCTCATCCGGTAAGGAGCCCCAAAGAATAATAGCCTTGTACTCATCCGTGATCTTCTTATCCACGTTCGCCAAGAACGACAATAACTTAGGGTAGTTGTTCATATGAGCCGCAAGCGAGGTGCCTTTGGACATCTGAAATCTGAATAATCTTCACAGCAAGTGCAAACGGTTCTCAACACTTTTCGTAAGGTACTTATTGTTAAGAATTTCCCTCATCTTCATTGCAGACGTCACCACAATCACATCATATTTTAGCTCCTGTTTCAAACAAGACCTGATCACCTCATAAGCGTTCCTATTTATCTTTTCCCATATCGCCTCTTCATATTTAGGTGACCTCTCATCAACCATGATGGTCTCCTCCAAATTTTAAGCATTGAGCGCATTCTATACGTCGCTCATCGATCCGCAAACCAAAATTGATTTTACCGTCATATTTTACCACACTAATCTTAGTGTTCTAAAAACCAACTTGAACTGTACCCGTCATCTTGCTGCTTTCACCAACTTCTTCACCCATAATCACAAACTCTAAATTGTAAAGAAAGATTCAAACTTTATAGAATTTAGAAGTTACCCAACTGAATCCTAGATTGGATTCCAAATAGAACTCCTAACTACACGAGGAAAGCGAGATCTTCAACGGTAACTTCAAACCCTAACTCCACCGAAGCCTAGAACTCCAAGAACCAAGCTTCCAACTGAATCTTCCTCCACCTAATCCAAAACCCTAGATCTGAAATCTAAGCTCTGATACCAATTGTTATGCTTTGATACCAAATGTTGCGCACCACGCTAAAGCGTGCTCGACAACCAAATGAGTCGGTGAGACGTGAGAGAAGAAAACCAAAACCAAACACGAGTGTAATTCACAAAATAACGACCAAAATCACAAACAAACACATGAATTTACGTGGTTCAGCAATTGCCTACGTCTATGGGGAGAGGATGTGAGATTTCACTATATGAAGGAGAAATACAACGGGTTATAACATATAAAATTACTCAAATATAATCCTAACCAAAGCTCTCAACCCTCTCACAATATCTCCCTCTCAAAGTACTCAAAACAATGCTAATTCTCTCCTTAAGAAACCCTAAAAAACGTGGTTCTATTTATAACAAAACACAATCCATAATAGATTAAGATTCTAAAAACAAGTCTGCCTCACCTTGGTGTGGCACACACCACACCCATAATAAACATGGCAGATTCTACCATATAAGGGTGTGGCAGACACCACACCCATGACAAACATGACAGATTCTACCACCGGTATGGCAGACACCATACCAGGATGTGGTGGAGTCTGTTTTGCTTATTCTTCATGTTTTTCTCAATTCCTTCTCTGTTTTCATATAATAAACAATATAATTGTACTTGGTCTAAAAAATACAAAATTTTATTGGCTAAATACCCATATTGGTATTTTAATTCCACCCCATTTACCAAGAAGGTATTTTAATTAGGCAAACCTACTTTAAGGCATTTTAATTGATTCAACTTACCAACAAGACCCTTTTTCTTGTCGGCGACCAGTTTTTTCGGCGAGAGATCGTTACGTGCGTGGCATGTGATGGCTTAAACTGTTTTTTAGCTGCTGATGTGGCACAAATTTTCTGACGTGACAGTGTTTAAAGGCGGGAATTAACCCTCTAAAAATCCCAATTCACCCAAAATAGGACAGATTCGCCCAACTGTTTTATCCACGTCAAAAAATCTGTGCCACATCATTAGCTAAAAAACAGTTTAAGTCATCATGTGCCACACATGCGATGAGCTATCGCCGGAAAACTAGTTGCCGATAAGAAAAAGTGCATTGTTGGTAAGTTGAATCAATTAAAATACCTTAAAGCATGTTTGCCTAATTAAAATACCTTTTTGATAAATGTGATAGAATTAAAATATCAATATGGATATTTAGCCAAATTTTATTTTCAACACAACGTTTTTATTTACGCTACTCTCCCTGTTCCCTGCATGCGGATGAAGACCCCCTCCCCCACGAGGAGACCAGCCTTTTCCCCACAAAAACCGTCCACCTCCCCCTCCACCACCACCAACCACGCACCCCGGTCTCCGCCGTCCTCGACCACGACGCCCGCCGCGTCACCTCCCTCTCCTCCCGCCTCAGCGTCGCCTCCCGACTCCGCCTCCCCCGCCGCCCCAGCGCCACCTCCCCCCTCTTCCCCGGGGCCCCCTTCAGCGTCGGCAACTACGTCACCAACATCACCCTCGGCACCTCCTCCCGCCCCTCCCTCTACCCGATGGTCGTCGACACCGGCAGCTCCTTCTCCTGGCTCCAGTGCCTCCCCTGCTCCGTCTCCTGCCACCCCCAGGTCACCCCAACCTTCAACCCCGCCGCCTCCTCCTCCTTCACCTCCGTCCGCTGCTCCTCCCCTCAGTGCTCCCTCGTCGCCAACGCCACCATGGTCCCCACCCTCTGCTCCAAAAACAAGACCTGCGTCTACACAGCAGCCTACGGCGACCGCTCCGTCACCGCCGGATACCTCGCCAACGACACCCTGAAGATCGGCAAGCTCTCCCTCCCGGGCTTCTTCTTCGGCTGCGGCCTCAACAACCGCGGCCTCTTGGGCAAGGTCGCCGGCATGATCGGCTTAGGTCGAGACGACATCTCTCTCATCCACCAAGCCAAGCGCAGGGTCGGCAAAAACGCTTTCACCTACTGCCTCCCGACCCCCTCCTCCATCGGCTCCCTAACCCTCGGCCCGTACAATTCGTCGCGTTATTCGTACACCAAGATGCTGACTACCCCTCTCGACAACGCTCTCTACCTCGTGAACCTCACCGGAGTCACCCTCGCCGGAAAACATCTGGACGTGCATAAATCGGCGTACAGTGTCGACACCATCATCGATTCGGGGACCGTGATAAGCCGGCTGCCGCCGCAGGTTTACTCGGCGCTGAGAAAAGGGGTGGTCAAGGCCCTGAAGGGGAGGTATAGGAGAGCGCCGGCGTACTCGATCCTGGACACGTGCTTCTTTGGGCAGGTGAAGGACATGGGGGCGCTGCCTAGGGTGGCGATGGTGTACGAGGGCGGGGCGGAGTTGAGGCTGCCGACGGGGAACGCGTTCCTCGATGCGGATAAGACGACGATGTGCCTGGCTTTCGCGGCGTCGACGAGGGTGGCGATCGTCGGGAACCGGCAGCAGCAGACGTTTAGTGTTGTGTATGATGTTGAGAAGGAGAGGATTGGGTTTGCTTCTGGCGGGTGCGGGTGAGTGAAGGGCGGGTAGGCTTAGGGATAATTGATTAATTTGTTTCTATAGGGTGGGGGTAGAAAATTCTCTGTATTGTTGATTATTAGAGAAATTCTATAATATTCCGTCATATGGATTAATAATAATATCATTTCATTTACTTAGATTACCAAGTTAATTTTTATCATATACTGTTGAAAGCTCTCTTTGGTCGGTCGACTAATACATGCGGTCAGTCGACCGATATAACTCTGAGTATTGTAAATTTTCCTCTGGACGGTCGACCGATCTAAGTTTGTTCTTGTGCATGTTTCGTGTACGTGCGCGTTCGGTCGATCGATGGAGAATATCGGTCGACTGATCGATCGAGAAAACAATTTCCTATTCTGTTTTGGAGTTAGGGTTTATATATTAGAAGGGTGTGGCGGCTGTAAAATCAGAGTTGATTGAGCACTTTGGGAGGGAGATTCTGTGTATAGGTAGTGAGATCTTGTTGGTGAGGGTTGGTTTGATTGTTTGAGAGTTGTAACCCATTGTATTTCTCCTCCATATAGTGAAATCTCCTCATCATCTCCCCGTGGACGTAGGCATCCTGCCGAACCACGTAATTCTCTATGTTTACGATTGATCTTGGCTGTTTATATTGTGGATTGTGCTCGTTGTGTTCTTTTGCATTGCTTATCAATTTGTTGTGGATTGAATCCCCTTCCGTTGAGCGCAACAATATACTTTATGCAAATAACTATCTTTCATAGAAATTAGAGAAAAAAAGGGATTCTGTTGGTCTAAAGAGTAAACTTGTAGGAATTCAGTTAGCTCAAGAATGTAGATAATTCGTGGCGTGTGAGTGCGGTTTTGGCTAATATTATGGCATGAATTTGGTGCAATATGGATGCAAGTCGTGTTAGTAATTTGAGAAATATGTCGAGAGGATAAGAATTTAGTATTCCATCATATACATACACAAGTGTGACCAACATTATGAAATTTCAACAATGTTACCCTAAAACTATCGGAAATTATTAAGTCTTTATGTCTACAATCATTTCGCCCAGTTTTCCGCTTGATAAAGGTATATACATGCTCCCCCATTGTACCTAGGCAACTATCATTTGATTATAAAAATTTAAATTACAAAAATCCCATATAGTTGATGGGCCTGTTTGCGTAGTGGATGGCCCCGTTCATCAATTGGTCCAATAGTTGTAATGGGCCTGGACAGCCGTATGTCTACATTTCCAGGCCTTCAAGTCCGTACTAGTATCCTCCTTAAATATATCTGACTTGAAATTGAAACCATGACTCTAAAACATATTTGGATTTTCTTCACTCTTACAAATTGATAGGTTGACCAATGTTTTTAATCAAATTTTCTACTATCTAATAAATAATTATAGTTCAGTCATATTCTATCAGCTGCTATTTATGTCTCCAAAAATTTCAAATAGACCCAATCCCAACTTTTATCTTAAAAATTGACTCATTCCAAAGGTTATTATAGAAATCAACCCACTTTCTGGCCATGTCAGCATCGTGGCCAGAAACTGGGTCGTTTTAGAAAAATTTAATTGCTAATTAGTTGAGGTTGCCAACTCGACTAATTATGAGTACCTCTCACTCGTGGTGCGATTAACAACCAGAATTAGGGCGCCAAACTCTTCGGGGTTGCCAACCCCGATCATAATGGTCGGGTTTGCTAACCCCGACCATAATGGTCGGGTTTGCCAACCCCGATCATTTGGCAGACGCTTTACCAAACCTCCCCCTCCTCGAAGACGGCCACCAAATGGTCAGGTTTGTTAACCCCGATCATTTGGTAGATACTTCCCACAAATCTCTCACTCGCTCGAAGATGTGGAATCAGCTAAGGCCCCCAAACCCATTTTTGTAGCCGAAATTCAACAAGGAAGTTTGCAAAAGATCTCTAGGGCACTTTCTCTTTCTTCTCTCTTCTTTTAATATTTAAAAATCGATGGGTTTTTATCAAAATCTAATTCCTAGGGTTTGAAATTTAATATCAATTAGATATCTTTGCGGTGATTGTCAGTCTTTGTGTGTGGATTGCTTTAATTGAAATTAAAATTCTAGGGCATGGAATGCTCATTTTGGGGTTTAGGATTTTTATTTATTTATTTAGGGTTTTGGATTAGAACTATAGTTATATGATTATGAGATTGTTTGCATCTACGGTTTTCATCTCTTATTCAATGGCCTAATAAAATTTTTAATTTTTAATTTTTTGCATTTAAATGATATAGCCTAATTTTTTTCATAGGTCAAACAATATGGTTTTTTATTGCTTGCTCTTACGTTGTAAAAATTAATTATGGAATGAATAATATGTCAATGTACGTTGGAGGGGTAACAACACCGTTAATGATCTCAGAATCATGTAGTTACTATGACTTGATTAAGAAATTACACCGAGTTACTAAAATTGATCCACAAGAGCAACGACTAAAAATAATATGCAATTGGCTCATAACTTTTGATAGAACGTCCACGACTGAGATCTCAAACGATCGTCATATGAGTATATATTTAATTTGAGCAAGTCATAACCAACAATAAAATTGTTTATTGAACCATATAGTTCGTACCAAATGTTCAAATCTTCAGGAGAATTCTCATGCATGTTAGACTTAGGAGTTGAGTTTGAATGTTTTCTTTCTTCAAGTGAAATGAAGCAGACTCAATTTTGATATCTAAGTGCATCTTCATTTGGGGTAACGTCAAATGTCATGAACAATGAAGCCCCTTATGAAAATATAAGACCGTTAAGAGGGGCGGCGATTGAAGAGGATGAAAGAAGCAACGTCTTCAGAGGTGAAAAATAAAATAGTGCAGTAATTGAGAGCATGCAATTTGTGATTGAAGATATTGAAGAGAGTCCGGAATGGCTTAATGAGGCTTATGTTAATAATGAAGATGTTGAGTACGAAGAGCCATCTCCCGATGAGTTTGAAGATGATGAGTGGATTCGTTCTCTCATAGTACAAGATATTGGTATCAACCAAAGTTTAAGTGGTATAAGAGATAAGGACTTTACTTTTAAAGTTAGAGATTTATTCGAGACTAATGACCAATTGGAGACAAGGACGTTCACTTTTAAAGTTGGAGATTTTTAAAGTTGGAGATTTATTCAAGCAAGTTAAAAGCAATCACATAAGTTATGATGTAATTTGTTTTATGAATACAAAAAGAAATGGTCAAGCCGAGTGAAATGAAGCTAATTATGCATGTCCTTGAAAGTGATATGCATTTGCAAAAAGAAACATAATGGGTATTTTAAATCACAGAATACCACGGTGTTCACACATGTAGCTATCTGATATTAGAGCAAGATCATAGTGGTGCATCTGCCTCTTACATAGTGTGCTTAATTATGCCAATGTTAAATAAGAAGCCTGAACTAACTCCCGATAATATAATTGATAGAGTGCTAGATACGAAGTTCATTAAAATATCATATAGTAAAGTATGGAATACAAGGAGAATAACGATGACAAAAATATTTGGTGATTTGGAGAAGTCTTATACGACACTTCCTCAATATATTGATGCGATCGAAAAAAGCAATCATGGAACTGAATACAAACTTATAACCAAAGAGATTCATTTAGGAGTTCAACATCTCTATATTTTGGGCATTTGGTCCTTCGATCGAGAAATTTAAATTTTATCAACTGGTTCTTAGCATTGATGACATACACTTATATGGTAAATATAAAGGAATATTGCTTATTGCTACAGGAGTAGATGCAGATGGTGGCTTGTTTCCTTTGGCTTTCGCGATTGTGGAGGTCGAGAACAGTGAAAATTGAGAGTGATTTTTTGCATGTATTCACTTATATATTCTTAATGTGTTACCTCCTAGGAATATTACTTTTATATCTTACATGATGAAATGTATTCATTAAGCATTGTATATGAGATTTGGCTCTCATCACTATCATCACTATTGCTTAAGACACATTAGAGATAATTTTAAAAAGAGGCATAGTCAAATACATTTACAAAACCTTCATTGGCAAACGGACTGTGCACCCGAAATATGTATGCATAGTTGAATTCATGATTAAATCAAGGCAACATCTCAAGCTGTACATGACTGGATAGAGAGTAATTTGGGAAGTGAATACGTTGATCGATGGACACTAAATAGAGATGGAGGGAATCGATTTTATATGATGGTAACTAATTATTTCGAAAGCTTCAACGGTGTACTTAGAGAGTTCGAGAGATGCACATAAAGGCATTGGTTGTAAGGATATTTTATAGACTCGATCACTATTTTGTCAAGCGGTGAGAGGATTGAGCATGTGAGTGACGTTATTTACACCAAAATTTGAAGAGATTGTAGGGTCTCATCGTGTAGGCGAGATCAACAAAGATTGTTAGATTTGATAAAGATAAATGACAGGTTATAGACAAACACGATCATAATTACACTGTCAATTTACGAAGAGCACGATGCGCATGCACTTGCAACATACCACAGTTGCAACAATTATCATGTTCGCATGTTATAGAGGTTTCGTCCAAGCAATTTTGGGGTGCAAATACTTCATATTACACATATGCTTTTGAGTAGTATCAGCCAAGCCGCTATAGACATTTATACAAGTCGTGTTTCCTTCCCATTGTAGATAGTTGTTATTGGTCACCCTATAATAGGCCACATGTGTTACCTTCTAAATATAATATTCGTCAAGCAGGGTTTTTCGAATGTTCACAAAAAATTGGTAAGACTCGATTGGCCTCTCTTGACAACGTTGATTGAACGATGGAGGCCCGACACAAATACATTTCACATGCATCAAGGAGAGTCAACTATTACACTGCAGGATGTAGGGGCTTTACTTGGCCTCAAAGTGGATGGAGATGCTACTACGGGTACCGACGACTTTAACTAGAGAGGAGTGTGTGAACAATTACTGGGTCAAGCTCCTAATATGAAGGGTGGTAAGTTTAAGTTCGAGTGGTTATGAAATAATTACTTGAATATACCGATCGATGCAGCTGATGAGATCATCAAGACATATGCTTGTGCATATATACTCCATATAATTAGTACCATTCTATTTCCAGATTTAACTAAGTATTCAGTGCATGTTAAATGGTTACCACTTCTTGAGAATCTTGAGGAGTGTAGAGAATTATCTTAGGGGAGTGAAATGTAAGATTATTTCTATAGATGATGACAAAAGTGGCATTTGTGCAAAATAAAAAAATTCAAGGTTTCCTCACTTCGTTGCAAATATGGTTATCAGAGCGATGACATTTGGGAACACCAGATTTGAGGGAGACATGCACTCTCGATGAACAGATCTATTAGGATGCAGGTATACTAGTTTTTAATATTTATGATTACTTGTAATTTTATACATTTATTTCAATTTATACTAAACATTTATATATCAAGAAGATTAAATGTCTTTGGATATTGCCAAACCTCCTCAAAGGGTCATGAAAACTTTTACAGAAATGAGCTTGATCAAATGGAGAATGAACAGGTGTAAACTCATAACATCTAACTATATTCAAGTAAAATATATCATATGTTACTGTGTAAATTTTCGTAATTTTTTTATAGGTCAAGTGGATGCCCTATGAACTAGTTTTAGCTTCACTACGAGATATTTGCAGAGATAGTAAAGATTATGTCGTACTCGAGTATCGATTATATGCTTTGAGATTGTCAAAATACATATACTTGATTGTGTGCTTCGACAGTTTGGATTAAAATAGCATATTCTAGATCAATAGAGAGAAATCCCTAAAAAGGAGCACATGATCAAAATTAGGAGATAATTCATCATGCTTACATTGAGAATTAGGAGTTGAGGGAGAATGTCGTAGTGATGGAGAGAGCTGACATACCAGAACTAGATGTGTGCTTACGTTGGTATTAGGGGATTACTCGCCGATGAATATTTTAAGAGAATAAAGCACCTAAGGAGAACATACCGAGAGGTCCAGTTGAGAGAGAGTTGGTAAGTAGATAGGAAAAATATACAATTATTTTGTGATTATTATTTTTATTATCATCTAATTGCTAATAATCTTCTTCCATTTTTTATCTTATAGATACAAGAACTCGATGAAATTGCTTCTATTGTACATGATGCACTGAGATCGACTACCAAGCCAGGGGTGAGGAATGCATTTATTAAAATCATAAGGAAAATTCGGTCCGCTCTTAGAAAGACGCGTCATACAAATCGTGATGGACGTCAAGAACGACTTATATGATACAAGCATCGACGAGTCGATGGACACTCCAGGGTGGGTTCAAGTCGTGCACATGACGAAGGTGGTGTTCATAGCAATCTCAAGCTGGATGCTCACAGTAGGTTCATGGTGATGAGCATGTCATGCGCTCACAAGTTCACGCACAACTAGACGATGAGATCGTCCAAGCTCATGTTGAAGGCGAACGGGGAAGGGGGAGACGAAGAAGAGGAAGAGGGACAAGGAGCGAGAGGAAAGGGAGTTCTAAATATTTGCTAAATTTTGATATTACTTGTTTTATGATGTTTACGTTTGAAATGCTAGTTGGACTGTATGTTTATGATTAGATTTTTAGTAAGTGAATTACATGTTATGTTTTCGCTTAAAATTGGTTATAAATGTAATATAGATATAAAGATATGTGTTTATTTAAGATTAAAATTGATTATGGATTGATATATGTGTAGCAGGAGAGTTTGTGTTAAACCTGAAAATTTTAGTCGAAGATTGATATATGTGTAGTAGGAGATGAGATTTTTCAGCAAGTCTGTGTGCTAGAAGGTCTCTGCCAAATGGTCGGGGTTGGAAACCCCAACCATTTCTATCCCCATGAGGCATGCGATAGGCTGGAAGTTTCTGCCAAATGAACGGGGTTGCAAACCTCGACCAAAATGGTTAGGGTTCGCAACCCCGACTTTTTTAGCTTGCTAATCATGAGTGTGATTAGCAGAGCTTCTAAGGAGTTGACAGAGTGCTCCTAATTAGTCGGGATTGACAACTCTGACTAATTAGCAATATAATTTTTTTTTTAAAATGACCTAGTTTCTGGCTACGATGCTAACATGACTAGAAAGTAGGTCGATTTCTATAATAAACTTAGGAATGGATCGATTTTTGGGATAAAAGTCAGGATTGGGTCAGTTTTGAAAATTTCTTCCTCCTCTGATGCGCTTAATCTCAAGTTCACTTTCAAATCAAAGTCATTGATTCCCATCTCAAATTAAATCATTCTTCCCTAGTACTTTTCTAATGGCAGTACTGCTAAACCTGCATCGATTAACATAAACAAGGACGATCTCACTAATCAAATCAAGGAAGTTATTTTAAAATGAGACGGTTGATATATAAAATCGTGGTTATTAATAAATATTCTTCCAAACCAAACTTAGTTAAGAAAGTCATGTCCTAAATTGGTGTTCATGTGATGTGGTATAGATTTGTGTTGCTTTCGGCACCATCACCATTTAAATAGCACAAGTGGGTGGATAGTGGACACCTTTTCTTGTCTTTGTCCCTCATTTACATTGAGCACCTTCAATCTTGTAAGCAATAACTTGTTAAACAAACTAATATAAAAGTAATTAGGGGATCTAAATAGTTTGTTGGACAACGAACTAAACCAAGGATCGCTTGCGTGCGGCCAAAAATTGGGACGGATATATGGAATAAGTAATATGTTTTGTTGACACGTCTAAGTTCTATTCTGACATTACTAATATTATGTTATGAATGAAATATTGTACTTAAGAATAGATTAAGATCAGTATTTTCATTGTTATGGTTTTCCCCCCTCTTCTCTTCTTTTGCACGATAAAAACTCCACTAAGGTATTCCTAGTGGAGAAAATATCCAATGGGTCCGGTTCGTCGCCGTAAAATATGCAGCAAAGAAATAATTAACTCTTGAATTATTGAGCTTTTTCGTGATTTTGTACTGATTCAAAAACTGATATCTTTGTGAGCACATTCAATCCATAGACATGGCCTATGTGATACTGTTTCATTCATGTAGACTAAAGTTTAAAACTTACATGATGAAGAAAGTTTCCAGTAAACCCGATTTATTGTTGATCTGATGAGCTAAAAAGAGGCACATTTTGATAAAGAAAGTAATTGCATTTTTAGTCAACTTGTATAATGCACATGCATTGCACATAAACGTATATGTTTTAATTTTTAAATTTTTTTATTGAATAGTAAAACTATGAGTTAATAAATAAAATTATATAATAAGATTTCTTAGGAAAAATTGCTTCAAGACCCCAAAAATAATAAGTTGATGTGTCCCAGCCCCTTATATTTTTTCTAATGTGTATAATCCCCAAATGCATAAAGTGTATATGAATCAGCTCATGTACAAGTCCCAAGAACAAAAATCCCCAAACTACCCCTCTTCTTCTTCTCCTTCTTTGCCTGCCCCCTCTTGAGTTTTGAGGGCTCCGTTCTCTCCTCGTCCGCCCCCATCCCCCTCCACCACCGAGATCGAGCAGATCCCCGTCGCCTCCATCGCCACATCAACCCCTCCCCTCTACTCTCTCCCCGTTGTCAAACCCTTGCAAGATCTCCATCTCATCTCCCCAGCAAGCTCAACGCCACCACCGACTCCTCCACCACCTCTGACTTCGACGACAACGAAGAAGACCTCGAGTCCTACGACGACGACCTTGAGTCCTACGACGATGGTGAGTTAGACTAGATCCCTGTCGCCTCCATCGTCATGTCAGCCCCTCCTCTCCACTCTCTCTCCGTTGTCAAACCCTTGCAAGATCTCGATCTCATCTCCTCCAGTGAGCTCAACGTCGCCACCGCCGCCACCAACTCCTCCTCCACCTCCGACTTCGACGATGACAAAGACGACCTCGAGTCCTACGACGATGGTGAGTTCAACCAGAAGACAACCTCGGTCTCGATCTCATCTCCTCCAGCGAGCTCAACACTGCCACCGACTCCTTCTTCATCCGACTTTGACGATGATGAAGATGACTTTGAGTCCTACGACGATGGCGAGTTTGACCAGAAGATAATGGATGAGTAGCTTAACATAAATTCTAGCTTCCAGAATGCAATGTCTCATACATGATAAGGGTTATGAAGGTTCTGAGCTTGATAATTTGTGGGAATGATTGTTTTTCTTTCACGGGTGTCATGATAATTAATGGGAAGGATTATGTACAAAAAGGGGAGGCTGGCGGTGGCAACGGAGATATTCACGGTGGCGTCGTCGGTTCTGGTGCTGGAGGTGAGGAAAGAGGGCGGGGATAGTCTGGAGTACAAGAGCTTCTGCAGGGATAAGCTCCAGCCAGCACTGAAGGACATCGTGTGGGCTGCCGCCGCGTGATTTGGTTGATCGTCTTAATAATTAACAGGGGATGTGCTTGTGTTTGTGTTTGTGTGTGTGAGTTTGTGCTGCAATTGTTGTTGGATTTTGGTATGTGTGTGATGCGTTGAAGGTGAGGTATGTTCTGTGGTGTCATTGTTTGTTATTTTGTTGGTATTATTGGACCGCACATATTTCCTGGCTGCATGTAAAATTTGTGGGGATTGGAATTAGACGGATTGTGTGGATTCGGAGGATCCGTTTGGGATTTAGAGAGTTGGTTTTGGATTATGCGGATTCAAGAAATTTAAATCCTTTAAAAGAAACGAAAACCTTATTTTGAATTTTACAGTTCACTTTAAAGAAACACAGTTTACTAAATATAGTTAATAGTTTACCAAATATAATTATCAATTTACCAATTAAGGTTAACATGTTATAGAATCGCTGAATTTTATAGCTTACTTTAAAGAAACATAATTAACATATATATAGATAAGAATTTTAGGTCATATACACGTTAAATGATAATAGTTAACAGATTACAAATAATAGTTAACAAATAATAAATTATAGTTAACGGTTTACAAATAACAGTTAACATATAATTGATTATAGTTAACAATTTATAAATAACAATTAATAGATAATGATTAATAGTTAACAGGATAAAGGTGTTAGTTAACAGATTACAAATACCAGTTAACAGATAATGGATTATAATACACAATTTACTAAATATAGTTCACATGTACTAGGTAAAACTTAACAGTTAATTAATAAAACTAAACATTTTAAAGAAAAAAGTTAACATTTACTCCGCTATACTTAACATGGAACAAGTAAACATTAACAGTTAATTGGCTATAGTTCACTTGTATTAGGTAAAACTTAATAATTAATCTACTGAATATTTATACATCCATAATCTCAAATGAATATTCTTGTATGCAGTATTTTATTTCTCAATTATCAACGCATCATGTACAAACTACATATAATTTTCAAACCAACAAAATGACCTATGTACAATAAAATTTAAAACAAAAACTAATCCACTCAACATCTCTTCTCTTTCTTTCAAAACACGGTCCCCATCTAGTATCCACTAAGTCTTTAATAAAGTGGATACAATTATATCTCACTTCAGGAACATCTCGGCTAGATATCATGAGCAGAACCAATGTAGGAAAGAATTGTCTACAACCAAATGCCCTACCTAGAACAAAAAATTCATAAAAGTCAACATGAGCACAACCAAATACATCAGGAACATGGGGATTAAGATCCAAGTGTCGAAATTGCTAACATAGAGAATTAATAATATAGTCAGTATTTTCCACAACTAAATGCCCTACTGTAGACGTCAAAATTTGCATATAGGTTCCCGCACGTAGTTTGAAATGGAGAAAAAACAATAAACACCTTTATCCGAGTCAGAGAGGATTATCCAAGTTAAAAAGGATCATCTGATGCTGTAACAAGAAGTAAAGAAACACATGTGAAACGTCTAAACATGTGAAATGACAAAGCAAATACAATCATGAGGGCTCTAGAGTGACCTGCACGAAGAAGTTAAATTTTGACCATGATGAGATTTGAATCTAAAAATCTCAAAAGACAAAAGTTGTAGCTCTCTTTGTCACCTTTCCAACATATCTTGAATCACTTTATTCCGAGGTTGGACAAGATAATTAAAGCAAAAATATCAAAGATAGTACAAACTGTCTCGGAGATTCCGAGTCACTTCGAAGTGACTTGCACCAAGGTCAGCTCCCGACGTGTTTTCTGATAAGATTAGTTTCTAGAACTCCTTGGGGTCATCCATAAACATGTGGAGTTATCCTTAAACGTGTGGAAGCTGTTGCACAACCAAAAATCTACCTAAACGGATAATAACGGTTGTTCTTCAATTCTATCCATAAACACGATATTTAGAATCTATAAATACACCCCTAGCATCCTCATAAAGGCAGATTTGAAGGGAATCACAAATTTCTGATGAGCTAGAGTGAGATTTTGACGAATTTGAGAGAGGCTAGCGAGATCTTGGTGAATTCCTGTGCATAAAGAGTGGATTTTGAGAGATCTGAAGCCCGTTCCACCATTCGTTGATATCAGACTTTGTTTTGATCTCGAGAATAGTAGTAATCTCACTTTGTTGAGATTATTTACTTCTACGATTGTTTCCTTTTTGAAGCAACAAATATTTAGCCTTCCGATCAACCAGATCTGATCCACGATGGTCCACAAATAAACCCCGACACAAGCAAAGATCTCACGCAAGTAGCGGGTGATAAATATTCTCTGCGTGTGTTTGAAGAGAGTTGTAACATTTTTATTTTTATTGTATAAGAAAGTCTTATAAAAAACTAATTTTAATTTTTGAACTTATTGTAAACGACTGAAGTTATAATTAGTTTTGCAATGAAGAAAATAACTTTCGACGTAAACACGCTGGCGATCACAGCGGGAGCTAACAATCTCACTGCAAAGACTGTCATATTATAACCAAAGATCAAGATCTCGGTTAATTCAGCAGTCGAGTACGAGTTCGACAAAGCCAAGTTCGAGGAATATTTCTCCTCATCTTCATCAAAATCCTCTTCTCCCTGCAAATACGGAAAGATATTATCTTTGAAGGAGGCGTACTCACTGATGAAGGCTACAAGTGACTCCTCTCCAATCAAGGAGTTATCCGATCAAAGTACGCCAACTCTGACAAAGAGAGCTCGTCAGAGGTGACGCCAATACCAAACTCGTCAAATTACCAAGGCATTAGAACAAGTCAACGGGGTTCAATATTATGCAAACTTGGAGTCCAGAAGGCGTCAAGCAATCAAATCACTTCAACAACATGTGGCTAAAAAATCCTCCAAGCCATTGACAGAAGAATGGATCCTTGTCAAAATGAATCATTCAACCCGGAAGGAGAAAAGATGCCGTGCATGTGTTGCACATGCTCGCACCCTTTTGCAAAAGACACAAGGCATGAAGAAGGAAGGGGTGGCCAAAAAACCACCAAGACCACGCTAAGTCTAGAGGCTAAAGTCCAAAATGGCATAAAAAATAACTCCGACAGCGGTCAAAAAGATCAGAAGTCCTGAGCCACTTCAGGGTGACTCGCGCCAAGCCCGAGTCACCTCAATGTGTATCCCGCCTAATTTGTCTCCCGTACCCAATTCTCTACTTTCGTCAAGCCTCGTTCCTTTTCCAGGTTATCCCCTACCTCCGGAGAAGTCTCACGGCAGCGTTGACCAGTTAAAATATAAGGTTACGATGGTGGACCGTCTTGGTCATTCGCACAAAGATCAAGGCAAAGCTCTGGTGAAAAAACTTGAGAAGTTCCTCAGGCTAGGGATCGTACAAACACTCTCGTCAAGCCAAAGGCCGCTCAAAGGTGTCTCCTCACCTCCAAACAAACTGGGGCACCTCATTATACATGTTTTGCACCGTGCACAAGAGGACTCCTGGCATCGATTGCCTGAGGTTCGTATTGAAGCCTAGGGGCCCGTCAAGGCTCCACGCTTGCAAGGGGGTGGTCCTAAACGTGCGATTCCTGATGCGACCTTGGATCGTTCAAAGGTGACAACAAATCATCTTGAGAATATTAACAAGGTTCTTCATCCCTAAGGAAGACGTGTCTATCAAAAGACAATGTTATACTTGGGACATCACACCAACAAGAGATGGATTACTCCAAAGAGCTGTGTAGTCGTCAAAAATTACCTATAGGTTCCCGCACGTAGTTCAAAACAGAGAGAAAGCAATGAATGTTATTATCTGAGTTAGAGAGGATTATCCAAGTCAAAGAGGATCATCCAATACTATAAAAAGAAGTGAAGGAACGCACGTAAAACGTCAAAACGTGTGAAACGACGAAGCAAATACAATCAAGAGGACTCTAGAGTGACCCACACAAAGAAGTGAACTTTTTACCATAATGTGTTTTGAATCCGAAAAATCTCAAAAGACAACGGTTGTAGCTCTCTTTGTTAACTTTCTAACACATCTTGAATCACTTTATTCTAAGATCAGATGAGAGAATTAAAGTAAAAATATCAAAGATAGTACAAACTGTCTTGGAGAATCCAAGTCACTAACTCGCGTCCAGGTCAGCTCCCGACGTGTTTTCTGATAAGATTGGCTTCTAAAACTCCTTGGGTTCATCCACAAATATGTAGGGTTATCCTTAAATGTGTGAAATCTATTACACAACCGAAAACTCACCTAAACGGATAATAACAGTTGTTCTTCGATCCTATCTACAAATACGGCATTCAAAATCTATAAATACACCCCTAGTACCCTCATAAAGGAAGATCTGAAGGGAGCCATGAATTTTAGAGGATCTGGGGTGAGGTTCTGATAAATTTGAGAGAGGCTAGCGAGATCTTGGCGAATTCATGTGCATAAAAAGTGGATTTCGAGAGATCTGAAGCATGTTCCATCTTTCCTCTCTCAAGAAGAGTAATAATCTCGCTTGGTCGAGATTATTTACTTCTGTGAATACTTCCTTTGTGAAGTAAGAGTATTGAATTTTTGTTTTATCAACCGGATTTGATCCATGGTGGTCCACGAACTAAGGTGTTCCCGGTACAGACAAAGATCACGCGTAAGCAATGAGTGATAAACGTCCTCTGCGTGTATTTGAAGAGAGTTATAATTTTTGTTTTATTTGTGTAACCGAGTAGTCTTATAAAAATGCTAACTCATTTGAATTCATTGTAATTAATAAACGTGTAATGGGTTCGACAAATAAACTAACTTTCGACGCGAACATGCTGGCGACCACAGTGGGAGCCAACAGTCTCACTGCTGAGACTATCGTGTTGCAATCGAAGATCAAGATCCCGGTTGATTCAGCGGTCGAGTACGAGTTTGACGAAGCCAAGTTCGATGAATATTTCTCCTCGTCTTCATCAAAATCCTCCTCTCCCAGTAAATACGGAAAGATATTGTCTTTAAAGGAGGCGTACTCACTAATAAAGGCTACAAGCAACTCATCTCCAATCAATGAGTTATCTAATCAAAGTACAAACTCTAATGAAGAGAGCTTGTCAGAGGCGACGCCAACACCAAGCTCGTCAAATCGCAAGGGCATTAGAACAAGTCGACAGGATTCGATATTATGCAAATTTGGAGTCCAGGAGGCATCAAGCAACCAAATCACTTCAACAACATGTGGCTGACAAATCCTCCAAGCCATCAATGGAAGAATAGAAGCCATCGATGGAAGAATGGATCCTTGTCAAAAGGAATCGTTCAATCCGGAAGGAGCGTATCCAAAGGCGATGTGCACGTGCCGTACATGCTCGCACCCTTTTGCAAAATACACAAGACATGAAGAAGGAAGAGGTGGCCAAAAAACCACCAAGATCATGCCAAGTCTGGAGGCAAAAGTTCAAAACGGCATCAAAAATTACTCCGACAGTAACCGAAAAGATCAGAAGTCCCGAGCCACTTCAGGGTGACTCGCGCTAAGCCTGAGTTACCTCAAGGTGTTCCACACCTAATTCACCTCCCGTAGCCATTTCTCCGCTTCTGTCAAGCCTCGTTCTTGTTCCAGTGTTTGTGAAAAATTTGCAGTAAAAAGACAATGAAAGAAAAATTGATTTGTATTCTCTCAAAATCGATTACAATTTGGATTTCCTGATTACAAAAGAGAGGAGAACGAATCGGATTCTCCCCTTTGTTTAAAACTGGGTTCTTTACGGTGGCGATGGAGTGCCTCCTTCGATTGCTTGCGTTGAATTTGCTCTCCGTTGACGATCCGACGTCTTGATTCACTGGAACAATATCACCTCCTCACGATTTGACGTTGTGGAGAACTTGCGTGGCAAGTTTTAGAACTCTGGACGAGTTGATAACTCTGAATGAGTTTAAACTCTTGAAAAAGAGTTGATTTGAACTGAAAGTTCGATTGATAAGCCAAGAATGAAGAAGCTCTTGTTGCAGATCTCCCAAGCTCTAGAAAATGCTCCAAGGATCTCTTCTGCTGCCAAGTCCCAGATCTGAAAATGCTAGCCAAAAAGAAGGACCCGAACTCAGTTGAGTTTACCCCTATTTATAGGGAATTAAGGGGTGTAACCGCCCCCCTTAATTCTCTCCATAATGGGGTTGAGAGGGGTGTAACCGCCCTCTTAATCTGCTCCCAAGTGGGGCGGAAATCCCTCAAATCATGGAGGGAAAACGGTTCCTGTAATCGTTCAGCTCGTGCTTGAACGAGCCAAACGCCCAAGTTGGCGTTCGGGACCCTAACTCCGCGTTTTAGATTGGAGACGTGGAGTTGGGTACCCGCTGGACGTTGAAAAATGTGGGTCCGACCCCAGCGTTTTGATGTTGTAACGTGGGTTCGACCCTGGCGTTTTAATGTTGTAACGTGGGTTCGATCCTGGCGTTTTGATGTTATAACGCGGGTCCGACTCCAGCGTTTTACTGTTGACACACGGGGAGGACCTCCACGTTTTGGTTTTGATACACGGACAGGACCTCCGCATCTTGCCTTGAAGAGATTATCACCAAGTAATCTCTTTTGTCATAGCGTTGAAAAGATCATTGTCTTGTAATTTTTGTCTTGGCTCCTTGAGAATATGAGAGTCGTCAGATTGTAACTCCCGATATTAATTGTGAATGTTGTTGAACTAGAGCTCTCATCAGTTGTCGTGAAGGTCGTCAGATTGTAACATTCAGCGATCTACATGAAAGTTATCAAATTGTAGCCTTCTGGAAGTCGTCAGATTGTAACTTCCATCATCGGTGTTTGATGGGGGATAAGCTATCTATTGTGATTTTTAGACAACCTACATCCAGTTAATCTCGTACCTCCGAAGAAGTCTCACGGCAACGTTGACCTATCAAAATTCAAGGTTACGACGGCAGACCGTCTTGGTCCTTCTCATGAAGATCGAGGCAAAGCTTCGGTGAACAAACCTGAGTAGTTCCTCAGGCTGGGGATCGTACAAACACTCCCATCAATTCAAAGGCCGCTCAAAGATGTCCCGCCGCCTCCAAACAAGCTGGGGCACCTCATTGTACATGTTTGTGCGTCGTACACAAGAGGACTCCTGACATCGATCACCTGGGGGTTCGTATTGAAACCCAGGAGCTTGTTAAGGTTCCACGCTCGCTAGAGGGTGGTCCTAAACGCGTGACTCTTGATGTGACCTTGGATCATTCAAAGGTGATAACAAATCGTCCTGAGAATATCAACAAGGTTCTTCATCCCTAAAAGAAGACGTATCCGTTAAAAGACAACACTATACTTAGGGAATCACACCAACAAGTGATGGATTACTCTAATGAGCTGCACCATCAGGCTGATGGTGTGAACAAATTCCAAAAGGAGGGTGTTCAAGAAACCAGCTCTCACTGTCTATGCGAGAGATCTATCAGGATAGTATTATCAAAATATAGCTGCCTCGGGACCATTTTACAAAGGGTCTCGATATTTGAGAAACTTATCACCAAAGTGTCGAAGCCCAAGCCAAGATGTTTTCATGAGAGAAAAATCTACCATCCAGGTTGATAAATTCCCTAAAATCACCATCAACATGGTTAATAAAGAAAAGTTTGCAATTGCTTCAAACGGCTCTAATCCTAACTTTTCTCTTGAAAGAAAAGTTAATTCAGGGATAGCCCAACGAATATCTCGGCTCCAAGTAGAAGCCATGGGACATGGAGATTACTCAAGGATACACGAAGGACTATCTTCGGAAGATAAACTGTCGGATACTTGCTCCGTAATCACCTCCAACGATACAATATCCAGCATGGGAGAAGCAAGGGAGTCATTCATAATCACTCCCGACCTAGTGGCTCAAATGCTTCAAGAGGCTTTAGCTCAACAGCGAGAGGAACTCAGAGCTAAAATGAAAATGGAAATGGAGTTGACCATGCAGCAGATGAGAGAGTTACAGGCTCAACGACTTCAACCACCACCTGAGTCCAGTCAGCGGACTGAATCCAGTCACCGCACTTAGAACGTCATAGTTTACAGCGATCTAGAAGTGGATGAAATCATCATGGTTGATGCACCTCTCAAAAGTACTGGAGGTGGCCCAATCGCATCTCTCAGTAACACTAGGAGCGGTTCAGTTGATCTTTCTCGATATCCTCCAAAGAAAGATGCGTCCGAGGATAACAAGATGATGCAGGAGCTAGAAGATAATGTCAACACCTTGCTATTAGCTCAAGAAGTAAAGAGGACCGGCATTCCGTATCCATATCCAAGAGAGTGGGATTCAATCCCGTACCCAGTGAAGTTCAATCTAATTAACTTCACACCATTTGACGGGAAAGGTTCACCTACTTAGCACCTAATTTATTTCAAGTCCCATCTAGTAGTGATCTCCAGGAATGAACCTCTGATGATTCGGTCATTTGTGGTCACCCTTCGTGGGGAGGCCTTCGATTGATATCGACGTCTCAAGCCAGGAATCATCAATTGCTGGGACGATATGGAAAGCTCGTTGCTCAATAAATTCTTCGACGATGACACCAAAGTGTTAATCGAAGCTCTTCTGGATGAGAAACAGAAGGACAGTGAGTCAATTGATAGTTTTGTCAAATGCTTCCGTAACAAGGCAATGAATTATAGGGATCCTGTCACAAAGGAGTTCATCTTACAGACATGTCATAACAATCTTTCCATCGATGTCCTGGAAGTCTTAAGGGTCGTACCATCCAAAACTTGGAAAGAGTTAAAATTGCACGGTGAACATGCGGAACTCTTTCTCAAAAAGAAGAAAACCAAAAGAGGTCAACTGACCGCTAAAGCACCTGTAACTGCTGTCGACATTCATCAATAGCAACCTTGGAGGCAACAAGGAACTTTTAATCTGAAGTTCCAGAAGGAGTATTCTTTTGAAGATGATAAAGTTCCAGTCATCTTCAAGTACCTACTCATCAATAACAAAATCAAGCTACCACCGATTACAAATCAGTAGGAAGAAAATAAGATTTCGGATCCGAAGTATTGTGCATATCACAGGAGGGTTCATCACTCCACCAAGGCTTGTATTACTCTGAAATATTCAATCCTTAGTTGATGTCTGTATCATGACTGCAAAATAAGCCAAATAAGAATAAAATCCTCTAACAGGTATATGAGGTTAAACTACTCCCATACTCCAACGGGTATACGAGTATAAACTGTTTTCCCAATCTCCAACGGGTATATAAGGATAAATTGCTTTCTTTATTTCTAACATGAAGTTCCTGGAGAATATTACATATAATATTCTTAAGGATAACCTGGGATCGAAGGTTTGTTCAAATCTACGCCCAACACGCGTTGCCAGGTAGCCCATTCTGGTAACAATAGTAAAATTTATGTATTCAATATCATAGTACTAAGTCTAAGAGAGTTAACTCTTTTAATACAATGTTACATGTAGAATGGACTTAGATAATCCGCATGCTAGCCCGACTCAAACGGTAATCGGTAGAAGCTTATCAAATTCGTTGATGGCTAAGGGTTTGTTAAAAATCTTATAAGTACAATAGTCACTGACGCACCACCTTCATCAGTTGGTCTCATGACTTAAGCACCCGAGACAACAGCAATTCTAGTTGAAGCCTCCAAGAGGAACCTTTAAAGCATTCACAATGATAGTCGTATTAACTCCAATAGCTGGTCCTACAACTAAAACTCCCTTATGGTTAAGCAAATAACTAGCAGAACGTAAGGGTAAGATCCATACATGCAGATGAACCATCATCAACGGTTGGTCCTATAACCTCTACACTTGGGCTTGTCACGCGTTATAATGCAGGTCGAGCTTAAACTATATAGACTTTAGTAAACGTATGAGTATAAACCATGTTAACGCCGGATAACATGCTATAATGAAGGTCAATGCCGATCAACGCAGTGATAGATTCATCAAAATAAGGCTTAGAAAAATTCCAAGTCAAAGGATAATCCCCAGAAGTTCAATCATAGTTCAGATACGAATACCCAACGAAGATGATCAGTTCAACATCGATCCAATGACATGAGCTAATTCAGAAACCAACACTCCAATTCCAATTCAAGATTTCGACAACGATCAGACGATAAACGCGGTACTGGAAGAAGTTTAGCTATTAGAAAAAATACTTAATAGACTGAAAGATGAAGAAGTCTAAGAATTGAAGACTGGATCTATCATATCTAAAGTATTCTAGGCTCCTATAAAAAATGAGCCTGAAATACTTGGAGTGTGTTTCTGTAGGCGTCAAAAATTACCTATAGGTTTCCGCACATAGTTTAAAACAGAGAGAAGATGATGAACGCTATTATCTAAGTCAGAAAGGATTATCTAAGTCAAAGAGGATCATCTGATGCTATAAAAATAAGTGAAGGAATGCATATGAAATGTCAAAACGTGTGAAACGACGAAGCAAATACAATCAGGAGGACTCTAAAGTGTTCCGCACGAAGAAGTAAAATTTTTACCATGGTGTGTTTTGAATCTAAAAAATCTCAAAAGACAAAGGTTGTAGCTCTCTTTGTCAGCTTTCTAATGCATCTTGAATCATTTCATTCTAAGATCGGATGGGAGAATTAAAGCCAAAATACTAAAGATAGTATAAACTGTCTCAGAGAATCCGAGTCACTTCGAAGTGACTCGCGTTCAGGTCAACTCCTGGCGTATTTTCTAATAAGATTGGCTTCTAGAACTCCTTGGAGTTATCCATAAATATGTAAGGTTATTCTTAAATATATGAAAGTTGTTACACAACTGAAAACTCACCTAAACGGATAATAACAGTTGTTCTTTGATCCTATATATTCACAAACGCGACATTTAAAATCTCTAAATATACCCCTAGCACCCTCATAAAGGTAGATCTGAAGGGAGCCATGAATTTTAGAGGAGTTAGGGCGAGGTTCTAACGAATTTGAGAGAGGTTAGAGAGATCTTGGCGAATTCCTGTGCATAAAGAATGGATTTCGAGAGATCTGAAGCCAGTTCCATCTTTCCTCCAGATCAAACTTGGTTTTGACCTCGAGAAGAGTAGTAATCTCGCTTGGTCGAGATTATTTATTTCTATGAATACTTCTTTTGTGAAGTAAGAGCATTAAATTTTCGTTCTATCAACCGAATCTGATCCATGACGGTCCACGGATTAACGTGTCCCCGACACAGGTAAAGATCTCACACAAACAGTAGGTGATAAACATCCTCTGCGTGTGTTTGAAGAGAGTTATAATTTTTATTATTATTTGTGTAAGCGAGTAGTCTTATAAAAAGACTAACTCTTTTGAATTCATTATAATCGATAAACGTGTAATGGATTCGATAATTAAACCAACTTTCGACGTGAACAAGTTACACCATCAGGCTGGGGGTGTGAACAAATCTTAAAAGGAGGGTGTCCGAGAAACCAGCTCTTACTCTCCATGCGGGAGATCTATTAGGGAAGTATTATCAAAATGTAGCTGCCCCAGGACCATTTCATAGAGGGTATCGGTATTCAAACCGGAGCGTCGTACCCCAAGCCAAGACGTTTCCATGAGAGAAAATCCACCGTCCAGGATGATGAATTCTCTGAAGTCACCATCAACATAGTTGACAAAAGAAAATCTGAGATTGCTTAAACGGCTCTAATCCCAACTTTTCTCTCGGAAGAAAAGTTAATTCAGGGATAACCCAACGAATGTCTCGACTCCAACTAGAAGCCATCGGACATAGGTGTAGGCGTCAAAAAATGCTAATAGATATCCAAACACAAAAAATCACTCAAAACTAGGAAAATCACCCAAAACTCAGTATTTCCTGTCTCGCCAGCGAGACAGTCTTTACTGTCTCGCTAACGAGACAGTCTTTTGCTGTCTCGCCAGCGAGACAGTCTTTTGCTGTCTCGCCGGTCGAGACAGTATTTGCTGTCTCGCCCAGCGAGACAGTATTTGCTGTCTCGCCAGCGAGACAGTAAATTTGCTGTCTACAGCATTGAAATGGTCAAATAACCACCCCAATAGCTGCCCTACATGTGTCCATTAACTGCCAAGGGGCGTGAGAAACAACGTGGGCAAAAATCACGTGAATAACTGCCAAAATAACGGAGTTTGAAACGTGGGGAGGCAGTTACCGCGAAAACTTCCAAAATATTCGTTTGGCGCGACAGCATTTTACTGTCTCGCTAGGCGAGACAGCAAATTTGCTGTCTCGCTAGGCGAGACAGCAAGACTGTCGCGCCGCACTGATGTGTTATTTCGATGAGTTTTGACAGTTGCAGACCCTGAGGCTATAAATACCCCCCCTAGGGTCACTTCTGACGAGGATCGAGCATTTGTTAGAGCATTCCAGAGCAGAGAGAGCAGAGATCTCAGTTCCTGGAGCGATTCCTTGACATTCAGGCTTAGACTTGTTTTCAAGAAGAACGACTATCTTACTTCGATAAGATATCGTTTCCATTTCTGACTTCGATAACGAAGAAAGAATCATAAGCCCCCCCCTCTCACGATCTGAGATTCGGTGGTCCACGAACCAAAGCGTTCCCGGCACAGGCAAAGTCCCACAAAAAGCAATAGTCGATAAACAACTATTGTGTTATTTTCTTCAAGAGTTGTAATTTTCTTTTGTTGTGTAAAAGAGTCTTATAAAAAGGCTGTTTTCTGTGAATTTATTGTAATCAAAAAAGAATATAATAAATTCGACAACAAGTTCAACTTTTGCTGAAAACAAACTGGCGACCACAGTGGGAGCTAGCGGCTTCGCTGCCGAAGCCGCCGTGTCGCAGCCGATAAAGATCGTCATCAGCGAGGAGATCGAATACGAATTCGATCAGGTGAAATTCGAGGAATATTTATCATCCTCACCTTCAAAAACGCCCTCCCCGCGCAAGTGTAAGAAGACTTCCACTCCTAGGAAAATTTTCAAGTCTGCAACGCCAATGAAGGCCGCAGATGAAAACTCTCTACCGATCGTTGCTAAGGAACCTGTCCGCAACGTTTCTGCTACAAGTGACTCCGTACCAATTAAGGAGTCAATGAATTGCTCACCGGTGCTGACGAAGAGAGCTCGTCAGAGACAACGCCAACGCCGTGCTCGACAATTGGCTAAGGCCATACAACAAACCGACGGGGTCCATTACTATGCGGACCTAGAGTCGAGAAGACAGAAGATGACTCAGTTGCCTCAGCGGCAAAATAACCATATTTCTGCAAAACTTACGACGGAGGAATGGACCCTCGTCAAAAGGGCCCGTTCAACCCTGAAGGAACGGATACAGAGGCGAAAAGAGAAGGCCGCCCGCACCCGTACTCTCCGGCAACAAGCGCAAGGAATCAAGAAGGAGTTGGTGTCTGAAAAGCCACCAAAGAATAGCAAAGTTTGGATGCCGAAGGCATTGCAAGCATCTGTTCCGGGCCCGTCTACCGCATCAACGGTAAAACCCTGGGTTAGCCCAGATTTGTCCAAGTTCAAAGTCACCATGGCAGATCGCCTTGGTCCCTCGGTCGATGATCGAGGCAAAAAACCAGTTGAAGAAAATTCAAGTCAAACGAACAAACCCTTGGTGGTTTCCTACACAGGGGGTCGTAAACACCCTCCTGTCAGAACTAATTCGGTCCAAGACAAGAGGATATCAGTTCATGATCGTCTAGGACCCGTGAAGACTCTACTCCCGCAAGGGGGTGTATTTAAAAACTTAACCTTGGATCGCTCAGAAACGACAAATAATCGTCCTGTGCATGTTAACAAGGCTCATAAACCAAAGATAGGTTGCTCAAATCACGGTAGTGATGAGCTGTACTATCGAAATAGTAATTCAAGAAAAAGGATTGTCCGGGAAGATGAGTCTCATTGTGCATGCGAGAGACTCATCAAAGCGGTATTGACAGAATGCGGTTGTTCACAAACTCCAAAACGAGTTTCCGTATTCCAAAGACTTTCAACTGAAACGTCAAATCCCAAAGTGAGACGTTTCAATCAGAGAAAGCCTGCAAGACGGCAGGATGAATTCCCTGAGGTCACTATTAACATGACCGGCAGAGGAAAACAACAGTTAGTCAACCCAGACCCTGATTTCTCTTCAGAAGGGAGAGTTGAGCAGGGTCTTTCTAAAAGAATGGAGCGGTTACGACGGAGGGCCAACCGACGCCGAGACTACAAGAGGATGCACGAAGGTTTATCATCGGAAGACGAATTGTCAGATACTTGTTCTGCAATCGCTTCAGACGATACCGCGTCCAGTGTGGGGCGAGCAAGGGAATCATTCGCGATCACGCCAGACCAATTGGCTCAGATACTGCAAGAAGCGTTGGCCAAACAACGCGAAGAGATCAGAGCCGAAATCAAAATGGAGATGGAGTTGACAATGCAGCAAGTACGAGATTTGCAGGTTCAACAAAGTCAACCGGAATCGAGCCAAAAGGCAGAATCCAGCAAACGCAATGCCAAATCCGTACAAATAGCTGAGGATGATGATAAAGAAGATGAAACTATCTTCGACGATCCTCCTCTCGATAAAGACAATTCTGGAAGCGGTCCGGTTAAATCAACTACTCAAATTCTCTTGAAGAAGAGTGAGGAAGAAGATAAGAAGATGCATGATCTTGAGAGTAAAGTCAATGCTCTGATGACGGCCCAGGAAGTGAAGAAAACGGGCATTCCATACCCGTACCCGAGGGAGTGGGATTTGATTCCTTATCCCCCAAAATATAATTTGATTAACTTTACTCCTTTTGATGGCAGGGGTTCACCAACTCAACACTTGATTTATTTCAAGTCACATCTTGGCGCGATATCAGGAAATGAAGCCCTGATGGTTCGGTCATTCGTAGGAACCCTACGCGGGCCAGCCTTCGATTGGTACCGACGCCTGAAACCCGGAAGCATCACCAGCTGGGGAAATATGGAAGAACTGTTTCTCACCAACTTTTTCGACGATGACACAGAAGTTTCCATTGGTTTGTTGTTGGACGAGAAGCAGAAGAACGGGGAGTCGGTCGACGTGTTTGTCAAACGATTCCGGAACAAAACGGTGAACTGCAGAGATCCACTCACCGAAGAATTCATCCTACAGACATGTCACAACAACTTGTCTTTGGATGTGCTGGAGATAATGGGGGTTGTACCCTCTAAGACCTGGAAGGAGTTGAAGGTCAGAGGTGAGCAAGCTGAACGGTTTCTCAAGAGGAGGAATTTGGAGAGAGGTCAGCCACCAAATAATAATCAAAATCAGAAACAGAACTTCAATCCTCGAGGCAGAGGAAGAGGGTCGGGACCCGCTGTCGATGCGCATCAAACGTCACAGCAGCCGCCACAACCGCAACAATCGTCGTTCCAATTGGCACCGAATCAGAGTCAACAACCACAGAAGCAATTTAAGCCATCGGAACCCAGATTCCCGAAGGAGTATTCGTTTAAAGACGATGAGGTCCCAGTTATCTTTAAATACCTGCTGGATAATAATAAGATCAAACTTCCACCGGTCACAAACCAAGAAGAAGCAAAGAAGGTTAATGACCCGAAATACTGTGCATATCACAGGAGGGTCCACCATCCCACTAAGGCGTGTTATGTCTTGAAGGACAAAATACAAACCTTAATTGATGTTGGTATTGTGACACCGAAGCCAAAAGAGAAGAAGGTGGGCGCAAACGCGATCTCCATTAGCTTCGGGTCGGTTCCTTTGTCCTGGTTCCAAGCCGAACCAGTGCCAGAGGTAAAGATGCAAACTATCAATGATGATCCTCATGGACAGCGCCAAAAAGGGTTAGTATCACATACGGCCCCTAACGGCGAAATCCTGTGGGTTCATCCGGATCTGCTCGAAGATGAACAGTGGACGACATCCACGTTAAAGAAGAAATCAAAGGGCAAAGGAAAAGAGAAGTCCTGTTACGGAGCCTCGGCGATTCCAGAGAGAGACGACGAGGAAATAGCAGCTCTACCACTTTCTGATGAAGAGCAGGAAGTCTTCGCGACAAGGGGTGGAAATGAATACCATTATCAGTATCCCGAAGCTCCTGATCCTAACGGTAAAACTCTGACAGAACTGGGGGTGGATACGACCCCACCCGTGGCAACCAAGAAACCTCAGAAAGTTGTAAAGCAGAAAGAAAAAGAACCTCAACCCAAAGAAGTTCAAATTCCGAAGCAATCTCGTTTCAATAAACCAATTGGACGAGACAAACCGGAAAGTTCAAATGCTCCATACCGTTTCGACGTTATGACTCAGTTAGCCAATATCCCAGCAAGGATCACACTATACGAGTTATTGCGCCTTTCGAAAGAAACCAGGATAGCATTGCAAGAAGCCTTGGCTGATTCTGAGGTATTCCTCACTCAGATCAAACCAACTCCTGAAGAGCCAGATTCGTCGGTGCAACATTGCAATCTGGCAGCCACCAAATTTCCTTGCATAGCGTTCACAAAAGAAGATATGCAAGTCAGGAACTCAAAGCATGACAGACCGCTGTATTTCACAGGGTATATCGGTTCGAGCATGGTCAACCGGATTCAAGTCGATCCGGGTTCCGCTGTAAGTATCATGCCACTTCGGTTGATGTACCACCTCGGAATTCCCGCCAGCAAGTTAGCCTCAACGGGAACTGTTATTTATGGATTCAACACTAGCGGATCAAGACCGTTAGGAAAAATCCGGGTGAAGTGTCAACTCGGAGATCTGAAGTCTGAAGTCACCTGCTATGTGATCGATGCAGAGACTTCCTATAACTTGCTGTTGGGTCGTCCATAGATCCACGGTAATCTTATAGTTCCCTCCACCCTCCATCAGTGTTTGAAATATGTCGATACTAATGAGGAAGTTAAGACGGTGGTCGCGGATAAGCAACCATTCAAGGGGTTAGAAAACTATTTTACTGACTCCCTTCTATATGGTGCTGAGTCCGAAACTGAACCATCGACCCATGGCACGGACAGCGGAGATGAAGCTGATACCGAAGCCGGGCTCGATTATAGTGAAGGTCTTGTATTAAATGACATTGAACCTCTTGTAATCGATCTTGACGGTGATGAATCGTCGGACGAAAGTTGTAACTGGCAACTTGCCGATGAAATAATAAAGAATGATTTAGAGTATTCGCCTTGTCTTAATGATGTAATGCAGGAATTGTATGATAATCCTAATCTACACATGCCAATTCATTCGTCCTGCACGGCGACGAGATATCTGCAAAATTCAGCCGGGACAACGGTGATTCTACCTGCAAAGACAGGGGGTGAGAAGGAAATAATCTTTGGGAAAGGGAATCCATCCCCAGCTACTAATCTTTTCTTGGGTAGTAGCTCAGATGAGGAAAAGCCAGGACAACATTTCTCTCGATATAGTTGGCAAGCTAATGATTACATGGAGAGGCAAGGTTATGACCTCTCGCTTGGCGAAGGTCTTCATTTTGGTCAAGGAGTTAGGGTGCCACCCCGTTCTACTTATGTACCAAAAGGAAAACCAGATAATCATTATAGTCATAATAGAGGTCTAGGTTATGCTTCGTCATCTGAGGATGAAGATTGCCAACAGATCATCAGCCAATTGATAAATGGAAGCGGGCATTCATCCGATACTTCAATGTGGGACTCCGACACGAGCATCGGAGAGAGATTCAAAGCCTTAATATCGAACATGGCGACAGTTGATCCTTCTACAACTAAAGAAGACGATCAGTTGCCTATTTGGGAAGACCCATGGATGCATTACATGAATATCCAATATGGCGACCGATTTGAACAAAGAGAACATCCGACTGAGGATAAAGTGGTCCAAATTAATATGGGTGACGAAACTAATCCGAAACCTATATTTATCAGTGGTGACCTTCCACCAGACGAGAAAGAAGAGTTAATCGCCCTCATTAGAGAGTATATCGACGTTTTTGCTTGGAATTACGAAGATATGCCGGGACTCGATCCGAACGTAGCAATGCACACCCTCAACATAAAATCGGATGTCAAACCTGTCAAACAACAACAAAGACGGTTTCGTCCATAAATTATGGAGGCGATAGAAGCTGAAGTCAAGAAGTTGATCGATTCAGGTCTTATCAGAGAAGAACAACATCCTGAATGGCTAGCTAACATTGTTCCAGTTCTTAAAAAGACCGGAAAGATCAGAATCTGTATTGATTTCAGAGATCTGAATGCCGCCTGTCCTAAAGATGACTTCCCACTACCAATTACGGACGTCATTATCGATAATACTTGCGGATTCGAGAGAATGTCATTTATGGATGGTTTCTCAGGGTATAATCAAATCAAGATGCACCCAGACGATGAAAAGCATACAGCATTCAGAACACCCATGGGGGTCTTTTGCTATACGGTTATGCCTTTTGGTTTAAAAAATGCTGGCGCCACGTACCAACGAGCCATGACGTAAATCTTTCAAGAACATCTGCGGAAGACCGTTGAATGCTATGTTGATGATTTGGTCGTTAAGAGTCGTGATAAAAAAGACCACATTAATGATCTGAAGACGATGTTTGATCTGATGAGAACTCATCAGCTAAAGATGAACCCGACTAAATCCTTCCTAGGAATGTCGAGCGGTAAATTTCTCAGATTCGTCGTCACCACAAAAGGTATTCATATTGATCCTGACAAAGTGAAGGCGATAAATGAGCTGCAACCCCCGAGAAATCTTAAAGAACTCAGAGGATTGCAGGGTCGATTGGCATATATCCGTCGGTTTATATCAAATCTGTTCGGAAAATGTCAACCATTCTCTAAACTTGCAAAGAAAGGCGTGTTATTCA
Source organism: Asparagus kiusianus (assembly GCA_022839385.1). Lineage (NCBI taxonomy): Eukaryota > Viridiplantae > Streptophyta > Magnoliopsida > Asparagales > Asparagaceae > Asparagus > Asparagus kiusianus. The sequence goes on from BQKN01000315.1 coordinate 304,517, forward strand.
TTTGGGATGAAGCGTGTCAAAAGGCGTTCGAGGATATTAAAGCATATCTAGCGAACCCACCTATTCTCGTTGCACCGAAATCGGGCAAACCGTTTCTGATTTACGTCAAAGCGACGGGCCATTCGTTAAGTGCATTACTCGCACAAGACGATGATAACGGTCACGAGCAAGCAGTATATTACCTGAGTCGCACACTGGTAGGAGCTGAATCTCGTTATCCAATGATCGAGAAGGAATGTCTTGCATTGGTATTTGCTGTCCAGAAAATGCGACATTACTTAGTGGGGCAGACGATTTATGTCATCTCCAACATAAACCCTGTCCGCGTATTCATGACCCAGCCGGCGTCCATGAATTGGCGTTTAGCTAGATGGGCCTTACTCTTATCGCAATACGACTTGTACTTTAAGCAACAAAAATCGGTTAAAGGGCGAGCTATTTGCGATCTTCTAGCAGAAAATCCTACGAAGGATATAGTCGAATTATACGACGATCTGCCAGATGAAACTCATGAAGTCAATACTACTTCACATCAGCAAGTGTGGCAGTTGTACTTCGACGGAGCTTCCCGCGCAACCAATGTGGCAAGCGCACCCGGATGTTCTAAAATCTCCTCAGGAGTGGGGGTCGTTTTAGTTTCCCCGGAAAAGCATGTTTTGCCTAGAGCATACTCGTTAACCGGACCATGTTCTAATAATGTGGCCGAGTACAACGCGTTAATAATTGGACTCAATTTTGCCAAAGAGCTGGGGGTCGAATGCCTTGAAGCTTTTGGGGATTCTCAACTGGTAGTGAATCAAATACGAGGAGAGTATGAAGTCAGAAGTCCAGACCTGATTCCATACCATCATGTGGCTATTGAGATGGCAAACTCATTTGAAGGATTTTTTATTGAGTACGTTCCACGTCTCCAAAACGCGTATGCAGACGCATTGGCGGCATTGTCAGTATCATTGGCTCAACCTCCCGAAACAGAACAATTGATTACAGTGAAGACTCACCAGCTTATCGTTCCAATCTACGAATCGGATGTTAAAGAAGCATACTCAACAGCAGTTGAACCCGAAGTTCGAGATTGGCGATTTCCCTTTATCGACTACGTTCTACATGGTATATTGCCTGAAAATGTAAAAGAAAGGGAATCGATTCGGCGAAGAGCACCGAGATTTTACTACAACGCCACAGCACAAATGTTGTATCGACGATCGTACGATGGTCTTTTACTTCGTTGTCTATCCGGCAAAGAAGCAGAACAAGCACTCAAAGAGGCGCATAACGGAATATGCGGTGCACATCAACCCGGTCCTAAACTCTGTGATCGACTTAGAAGAATCGGGTATTATTGGCCAACTATGGTAAATGATGCAGTTGACTACGCACGACGATGTGAAGTATGTCAGTTACATGCAAATTATATGCACCAGCCTCCCGAGTATTTACACCCATCGGCGACGTCGTGGCCATTCGAAACTTGGGGCATGGATATCGTAGGTCCTATTTTTCCACCTTCGGTTAAAGGGGACCGCTTCATTTTGGCAATCACCGATTACTTCTCGAAATGGGCAGAAGCAGTTCCACTTAGAGAAGTAAAGACGAATGATGTCATCAAATTTATCAAACACCATGTTATATATCGGTATGGTGTTCCAAGACGAATAGTACATGATAATGGTCCACAATTCGTCAGTAACGCATTCATCAAGTTTTGCGACAAATTCGGGATTAAGGATGTTTCATCAACCGCTTATAATCCCACAGCTAACGGATTGGCCGAAGCTTTTAACAAGACCATCATCAAAATCTTGGCAAAATTGGTGAAAACCAATAAACGAGATTGGGACGACAAACTCGGTGAAGCCTTATGGGCTTACCGTACAACTGTCCGTACGCCAACCGGAACAACACCATATGCCTTAACATATGGATGTGAAGCTGTTCTGCCACTAGAAATACAGATTCCTTCTCTCCGCATCGCTCTCACAACGGGAATGACGACGGAAGAAAATCATCAGAAACGTCTCGAAGAATTAGAGATGTTAGATGAGAAGCGCTTGGAAGCTCAACAACAGATCGAGTTTTATCAAGCTAGAATTTCTCGGACTTTTGATAAAAGGGTCCGACGACGAAGTTTCAAAGAAGGAGATCTAGTTCTAGCCGTCCGAAGACCTATGATCCTCACTTCCAAGAAGAAAGGAAAATTTGAACCCAAATGGGAAGGGCCGTTTGTAATAGAAACAGTCTATTCAAATGGTGCATACCGCCTGGTCACTCAAGACGGTAATAAATTGATGATGCCAATAAATGGGAAGTTCCTAAAAAAGTATTACCCATAATACGTTCAGGATAACCTATGTAAAACGGAAAGTTCCTAGAGAGTCCTATGCGGGATATTTCGGGATAATCCGTTATCAGTTGATTATCATAAAAAAAATGATGATCATATGAATAAGATGTTTTTACTAATATCGTTGAGATGAGATTTAATGACAGTTAATCTTTCCTCACGAAACCTTGTAACACAATTATGGAAGGGGAGTCTCGATGACTTGTAATCCCACGCCATGAAACCCCCACCGATCAGATCAACCAAAGGTCATCGGTCGGTCGAATTCTTATGCTTAAAATCAAAATTGCCCACCGAGTAATTCGTACAAATCAACAAATTCATTGTTATTTGTACCCTGCTCTGGTCAAACCTTCTTACAGTCAGGACCAAAGCCAAAGTCCCCTCTCGATTCATTCCATGAACGAGAGGTCCACAAACTGAATAATCAAACCTTATGACAGTTAGGGTTATTCAAACCAATTCGGATTCTTTAAGTGGAGATCCCACTTTGAGTTTCCTTTGCATCAGGAGATAGAATATAAAATTCTTCCTCTCCGATTCTGGGTTTATCTCTACCAACAAACAAGAGACAAGGAAACGGAATATGAAATTATTCCTTTCCAATTCTGGGTTTATCTCTACCAAC